>JAKSZP010005649.1:0-86791 GCA_022478985.1 Massospora cicadina
AGGCCAAACCCCAATCAAGGTGATGGCATTTGCAGATGATTGCGTGGTGGGGGTGTCTAATAACAAAGATGCACGCGCGCTTGAAGCCCTCATCCAGGAATATTCCCGGGTAAGCAACGCAGCACTGAACGCCTCCAAAACCAAAATTATCCTCCTTGGTCGGTTTCAGAACTGCTGGGCCCCAGCAAGTAGTTCCTAACCCGGCCCTTCTGCTCGCCCACGTCCACGCCTTACTAACTCAAAACACACCACTCCACTGGTGCTCCCCTTTGTGCCACGACCTACCATAGGACTGGTACGCCATCTGGGCGTGTGGTTGGAGGCAGGTGGATACGCGTCAGCAGTAATGGAGTGCAATATACTGGACAATGTGACGAAGCGAGTCGCCTCTCTCAGAGCCCACCCTACTACCCTCACTGGCAGGGTTGTTCTTGCCAACTCTATGCTCCTATCCAAAGTCTGGTTAAGAGCCCACGCCATCCCCTTCTCCCCAAGCTTCTTCAAATCCCTGTATGCTTTGCTACAAGGTTGGCTTTGGTCAGGCCGCCCTCCACCAGTATGGCTAGAGGTCATGTTTGGCCCTCATCATCATGGTGGCATGGGCCTACTTGACTTCAAAGCCCATGCCGCCAAGATCCTGGGCACCTGGATTGCGGCCGTCACTGCTCCTACACTCCCATCCCAACACTGATCCCGCGCGGCCTGCTCCAACTTCTCCCGAGCCTTGGGCCTCAACAATCCATCAAACCCCCACTCCCTGATGAGATACCTCGCGTCACACACATCAGCCACAGGTCCTCACGGGACCAAAACCCACTACAAACGAATCCTACTCTCCATGCGAAGCGCAGAGTGGAGAATTCGTATTAGTGGACATACAACCCGAAGAGGCCGCCCCTCTCCTCAGTTCACACAAGAGGTACAGGGGCTACCCATCCATGATGGCGTGATCCCCATTCGACCCCAAGTCCTATCCAGGGCGGACTACCTGGACATGATGGACATCCCTTATTCCACTGAGACCCAAAAGACTATCTGGAAATACGCACACCATCCTCTGTTGCAGCCTCAAGTCCGCTATCATGTGTGGCGCTGCCTGAGGCAGGTGTATCATACAGCTGAGCGCTCTAATGCTTTACACTCATCCTGTGTCGTGTGTGGCCAGTATGGAACGCTGTTTCACCGCCTGGAGAAGTGCCCCACCTCTAAAGTAATATGGCGCGAAGTCCAACGTCTGCTAGGCCAGGATCAAACACATCCCTTCAGTCTGTCAAGAGATATGTTTGCTTCATCAATGGCCTCCCCCCTCCCACCCTCCCTCCATGCTCTGGTGGTTGCAATCGCCATGTGGACCATCCACACGATTGTCTTGGATGCCATCGCTAGTTCCATCCCCACCCTCCCTGAAGCTGTCCACAGATTCCGGTCTCATTTGGTGGATCACTTTCAAGCGTGGATATTTGGATATCTCCCACCGCGTCGCCAACAGCTGGTCTCCTCCTGGTTCCCAGTCTGGTTCATCAAATCAGACCCCTTCCTCCACACGTTCTCAATAGTGTCTACGCTTCCTACACACGTTCCCTCCCCCTTCCAATAAGTGGCGTTCCTGCTGGCAACAAGAGATAGCATCGCTTCTCTGGGGTGCCTCCCCTGGTACTAAGTTTTGTCTTGTCTGAGTCATATTAGGAAGTGTCCGTCCCATGGTCGGCCTTCCCCACAATAAATTTAAAGATGACCAGAGGATACCTTTCTTTTGCTTTGATAGACTAAATCAAAGCTGAATCTTAAGTTTATTAAAAAATACAAAAATCAGCCACTCAAATTGAGCAATTGAGACAGAATTTCGATGCCATCAATACCTGCTTCCCTAGCTTGAGGTGGTGATGCGCCGCCTTCTGGTGACCTTTGGCCATCGTCAAGCGCATCCAGGCTGGCCCTTGCTAGCCCTCCCAACTCCACCGGGCGTTACATCCCCATCAGGACTTAGCCCACCATCTCACAAGCTTTCAGGTGGTGCTCCAGAGCCCTTTGGTGCTCCCTTAGAGCAACCTGCATTTTGGCCTCTGGGTCAAATATGGGAATCTTTTCCCATATGTGAGAACGGCCATCATTAAAATGTTCACAGCGTTTTTCAAACACACAAGATATATCAACTTTTGCTCTTTTATGGGCTATTTTGACCTCTGATTTCGATCCAAGGTTGATGCAGCGGCAGCATCTAAGCTGCCCTTTATATATAAAAACATACCAAATCCCACTGTTTACACACAGCTCTCAGATGAGGCTACTTTGATGGTCCAGTTCTCTGGGTTGCTGTCATTTCTCGCCCCCAAACGCCTTTGCCATGAACTGACGGAGATCTTAGCCATTTATGGCGCAGACCCCATCTTGCAGTTTTTGGTTCCTAATGGGGTGGGTCATTTTGGCAGGGCCTCACACCTTTGTGACTATCTGCCCTTTTTCATCGTGACACCTACCTCACGATTCCCCCCAAAAGGTGATCAGATCTGCACATGATCAACCTTTTTAAGTGTGTGTCAAGACTGGTCACACCATATGCCCCTTGTGCTTCAAATTGGATCATTTGAAGCGCAAGTGCCCCATGGCTTCTGCCTCTGTTGCTTCCGCCGCCCCTCTTTCTGGCATCAGGCTGACTGCTGCCTCACTCAAATTTTTTGAGTGGGGCATGATCATTCTGCCTCCTACCTCAGCTAATTCTGGACTGCTTCCAAAAGAGCAGCCAAAAAAAACTTAAATCATTTTAAACGCCATTATAATTACAGAATTCTGAGCTGATGGCTGAGACAGTTTTGACTTAGCTGCCATGGTCAACTGTTTGCAGCAAATTAGGATCCACCACTGCACCAACTCCCTTGGCTGGCCCAGCATTTGCCAATTTAAATTTTTTGGAAGCGCTGGAATGGATTAATGATACAGATTGGCCTTACAATGTTGATCCCAATTTTGCCCTAGAGAAATTCTTTGTAAATATTTCCGATTCACATCTCCACCATTTTCACTCTAAAACAGTTTCCCTGCATATAAAAATATTAATAAAATGGCGGAGGAAACAGCAGCTTCTCCTGCCAACACCCTCCTCTGCCAATATTTTCATGGGGCAATGGAAACCCTTGTTGAAGGTATTTCCATCCCAAATTTCCCCCCTGATTTTGATGAGAGTGCAAAATACAAAATTGAGGAGCTTTCTTTTGGAGCGAGCCGTGCCTGCATCATGCAGCAAAACCTCTCTTTTTGACCCCAATTATCCCCAAACCCGCCAGCGCATCAAGTATTTCACATGTGTGCCTGCTCTCATCACTTATGCTGAGCATCAACTTGCTCAATACATTGAGGCAATGGACACCACCAGCCTCATTAATGAAGAAAACCCACAATTATACCTCCTTATGCCTCATGTCGCTGATGCTCCCGCCCCTATGTTGTCTGTCATGGTCCGCCAGCTTAAGCAGGCGCCAGAAAAAAGTTTCCCCAGAGCTTCCTCACCTTCTGATATGGCTTCCTAGGTGATAACTTAGTGGCTATATTAGGAATTTTTATTTCTCATAGTCCCTTTATTTGGCTTATTCACAAATAAAGATGTATGGCGGCTCCCTCTTTTGGATTGGGCACCACTAGTGCTAAAAAAGATGACCAGAGGATAACTTACACCCTGGTTTGTATGCTTTATACCATAGTAGAACACTTCTCCATACAGCATCCACTACTGGAAACTCCATGAAGATATGTTTTTATGTCTCCTAAATTCCACATACCTTACAGGAATTCAAAAGAGCATCCTCTTTATGCTTACTACACTTGCGTAGAGACACCCTAGTGACCGAGATGTTGCTGCGGAGTTGGAAGATCAAATTTTGAACCAGTATAGACCAGCATCCCTTAACCCTCCTCCCACACAGGTTCATCAGGCCATGCCAATTTTTTCAAGGGATATGAAAAAGAACGCCGATCAAAGCTCTCTGCCTTGTAGATTCCAGAAACCGGAGTTTGCAACTCTGAGAGGAGAACACCATCACCACCTCCCACCTTTAACCAGTCCCAAAGGATGAAGAGGATTTTTAATTTGGGATACCTTTAGCCTTCTCTTCCTCATGGAAACACCCATTAATCCTGCCCTCCACGACCTTATGAACAGACTTCCCCAGCCTCTAATGCAGCCAGAGAAGGAATTGCTTTCCTCCACCAAAAAGGCGGATCCGTTGCTTCCACAAAATCCCATACCTTACTTACCAGTACCTTGAGGCGCTGGAAACATTATTAGCTGCTTCCACCTTAAACACTCTTTGACCATTGCATCAAGGAGGTCCCTCCAGTGAACCTCCCCCATAAAGTGCTTAAAGGTCTTCAGCAGACGAGGTTTAATCTCCAGTCCCAAGCTCCTTCCCAGATGGGAATTGACAGGATCTGATTGATGGTCCACTCTCCACACTCTAATATACCCTTGTTGCCCGCCCAAGCTCTAAGGTAATGCTTCCAGTAGCCTGGTATGTTCCACGTGATTGTAATGGCCTCTTGTTTAATGCTCCAGCTAAAACCAAGGTCCTTGTTGTTATTATACCTACAGGCCTTATAAAGGAGGTCATCACTATTGAAAACCAACAAATGGACTTTCCCTCTCTAGCGACCTGTTCAATCTCTTCAACTTAAGTGCTTTGATCATTCTCCTGACGTTAATCAGACCAATGACCCTCTCTCCGCCTCGTATTACAAGTTTGTATAAATAAAATTTTTTGATGCTAGACCCTGCCAGATGAACCGGATTACTGATCTATGTATTTTTTATGGAAGATGCTGACGGTTTAATAAATCCAGCAATGTACCATAATCTGGAAAGAATGATTGTGTTAATGACGATGGTCTGCCCTGATAAGATAAATTGAACCAGTGCCACTTCCAATCCGTTTTTTAAGGTCTGCTTCAAGTTTGAGCCAATTTTATTGTGGCGATGCCCGCCCAGGGATGGGGCACCCAAGCTACAGAACCTCTCCCCTGTTGCCATCCAGAGGATCAAGCTCTTTGGTGCCACATACAACGTCACAATTCTGACAATGGCCAATCCCTGAGTTTAGAAAATTGACCTTTGCGTTGATTGCGTTTTGGTACACCTTCACAATGTTCATCACCGCCTTCTTCTCCTCCTCTGAAGAAACAAAAATCCACATATCATCCACAGACATTGAATGGGAATATCTCTTGGCGTGGATGGTACATTTTTCCTAGTCCGACTTCCTGAGAGTCACTGAAATGATCTCTATTACAAGAACAAACAGCAAGGTAGATAGAGGGTCTCCCTGAAGCACGCCCATGCACACCTTAAAAGGGTGGGAGAGGACTCCAATGATATTGACAACCAATGAGGCTCCCCATAAATCTCTTCAAGCAATCTCAACAAGTGCCCTTTGATTCTAACTTTACACAACACTTTTCAAAGAAACTTTTAATTCTCCTGATCATACGCCTTCTCTTGATCAAGAAACAATAGCCACCCCCTCTGGTCATACTTTTACTTGCCCACTCTTCTATCAGGTGAAGCAGCATCAAATTGTTTGGAATCGAGCGTCCTGGGGTACACCCATTCTGCTCTTTCACAATAATGTCCGCCACAACCCACTTTAGTCAATTGATTATATCTTCATTAAAAACTTTTCTTTCTCGTTGCAAACATTTTTTCAACCCATTCAATTCAAGACTAAATCTAGTTTGATAATCTCATAGAGGGGATTAGTCTGCGCCCTTGTCTGGGAGCAGTTGGGCAAGCAAGGCAAGAGGAGCAGGCGGAAGGCCCGCGGCCTCTAACATTCAAAAACGCCCCAGAGAATCCGGCAGAATAGAAAAAAATCTAAAAAAACCGGCGGTCACAATTTCCCCAGAGATACTCGTGTGGCAAGCACGATGCAACCAGTACATCAACACGCCACATTCCCAGCCACTTTTGTCGGTGGAATTCGGAGTCCATGTGTATCTGGACATCCAAAAAACGGCCTATGGGAAAAATTTTGTGAAGATGTACACAAAATTTTCCTGACCGCGGTGTACATTGCACCTCACTCCATGTTGCACGGTTGGCTGGACCTAGGTTTCAAAAGCAAAATAGCAGCAGACGAGGCTGCAGCGGTGCACGTAGTGGTTGACCTCCCTGAAGGGCAACGGGTCATTGAAACTAAACGCACCAGATGGACAAAATAAAACCAAATTTTCCTCACGTTTGACTTTTTGCCTACTATGGTAAAACGTGACATTTTGGAGCAACACCTGAAAGATGGTCTCACCATATACAGCAAAATACAATCTTTCAAAATGCAACGTTTCACACTGATGCCACACCTGTGCACTGGCAAAGCCATCGCAGTTCTGACCCCAACTGAGGAGATCATGAAGGACCTAACCCAGATCCCACACTCCACCTTTATTGACATCGCAGGGCACACCACCCACCCATTCCAGGTAACCGTGGACAGCGCGCCCCCCATTTGCACCCACTGTGACGCATTCAGCCATAAGGCACATGCGTGCCCCATCAAAGAGGGTGTTACATTCCAAGAGCACCCCTCAGCGGCCATGGCCAGCGGAGAGGCACACTACGAACCAACTGCAAGCACCAAAGAGGCTTTCCCATGGGGAGCACAAGGCTGCTACCTATTGGTAAAGCCCATCTCCCCGCAGGAGTGGAAGAAGGCCAAGCAGGCCCATAGGACCGCAGCCAAGGAAGCGGCCAAGGTCACCACCACCATCCCACACTCACAATGCCAGGAGGACATGGAGACCTTCGTGGTGGAAGCAACTCGGGAATCCATCACCCAATCAGATTGGGAGGCCCATGCTGAACGGGCCACTCAATCTGAGGATCCAATGGGAGATTTGATCTCACCCAATCGCTGCACCCAAGCCCCAGTTGAAACTGACTTGGGACCTATCCCAACTGAAAAAATTTTTTTTGCCCCACTCGACGGTGCACCGAACTTATCCGCACCACAAAAAATTCGTCCGACGTCAGGAAAACAAAAAGTGAAGGCTAAAGCCAACGCAACTCTTTCCACAAAAATTAACAAAAATCCCGATAGTGTTGCTGCTAATAACCGCGCTGCTGTGAAAGACCGTGGGGACCTGGAAGAGGCTGGTGGGCCAGGGGGCCCACCCCCTTGCACCTAAGGTGCGATGGGGAAACCTTCACTCTAGGGATGCTGAATATCGCCGGACTCAAGGCCTCCCCGTCCCAGGCTAGGAAACTGAGTTTTTTACAAAATAATTTGCCCATGGATATCCTGGCCATCCAGGAAACCCACTGTCCACAAGGTTCGAGGAAGCTTGGAAAACAATGCTCCTACCATCCCTATCCTTTTGGTCAAAGCACTGTAGGGTGCTAATTTGGAAATTTTTTTTTTCAAATTTACATCTTCAGAAACATTCCTAAATGGCCAAGTGCTCATTGTCACCTTCTCATGGGCTGATGTTGCACACACAATTGTCAACATTTACGCCCCGAACGGTGCACAAGAGCATCAGGAATTTTTCTCGTTGGTCAAATCCCTCCCACTACCCCCCAATTCTTTCCTATTTGGCGACATGAACTGTTGGCTAACCTCACCAATGGACCGGTGGCCGCCCTCACCCCACACCCCACAGGATCATGTAGAACTACGCGTTCTAAAAGCCACCTTTGGGTTAATGGATGCGCTGCCATGACATGCCCCACTGCTCAAAAACATGATGCGTCCCCATGTCCACAACGGCCAATTAAGGTCCATGACCTGCATTGACCTTATTCTAGCGCTGGCGAAATTCCAACCCCACATCTCCCACTTCAAAACAACGAAAATGGAATTCTCCGACCACCGACTGGTCTTGATAACATACCACTTACCTGTCACAGTTGCAAAGGCCCCACATTGGTGCAAAATCCGCCCCCCAGAGCTTGCGTCACCAGGATATTCCACGTGGGTGGAAGAGGCAACTTTGGCAAAATCATTTGTTGCACCGTTTTGTGCAGACCCCATTTCCACATGGGCAACTTTCAAAGAAGACACCATCTGCCACTATCACCATCTCTCATCCAGACACTCATGAGCCACATCAGCGGTTATATCGCGTGCGCTGGTGGAATTGGCCCACTTGGAGTCCAACATTCCAGCCTCAGGATATAGCCCTGCATGGGGCCAGAAGTGGGTGGAGGCAGCAGCCCACCTCAACGCACTTGAAAGGCAACACAAACATCAGGTTTGTGTCTAGTACAGGGCCACACGCATCACTAAAGGCGACAAGTGCACCTCATACTTCTTCAAAAAAATTTTTGCACCACGCCAGAGTGTGGCCTGCACACAGGTGCAAAGATCGGATAATTCTATTGTGGACGCACCGGCTGAAGTGGCAATCAAAATGCAAAGATATTACTCCAAGTTATACCGAGCTGAACCAATTCAGCGGGCCAAAATGGCGGGATTTCTCGACAGAGCTCATATCTGCACCATTTTCTGATACCCAGAAATAATGAATTTAATTACTCCAAACGAATTATGGACTACCATTTGCGGTGCGCCAAACCAAAAATGCCCAGGCCCAGATGGCATTCCATATGAGTTCTACAAAAAATATTTTAAATATATATCCCCATTGCTGCTAGCCTCACTCAACCAAAGCCTGTTGGAAACACGCCTCCTACCGGGAGGACATGAGGCCTTTACAGTCACACTCTTCAAGAAAGGGGA
Source organism: Massospora cicadina (assembly GCA_022478985.1). Taxonomy (NCBI): domain Eukaryota; kingdom Fungi; phylum Entomophthoromycota; class Entomophthoromycetes; order Entomophthorales; family Entomophthoraceae; genus Massospora; species Massospora cicadina. The sequence goes on from JAKSZP010005649.1 coordinate 8,721, forward strand.
TAGGCTAGACTTAGCCAACTGGTGCCCCATTTCTCTAACAAACACAGACAGCAAAATTTTAACAAAAATCATGGCTAACCGTTTAGGGACTGTAGCATCTGCCACCATCTCTCCAGAAAATTCGGTTTCATCCCCAGAAGGTCAATTTGGGATAACGTGCACTCTGTGGCTAATGTGTGTCAGTCCACAGCCTCTGGGGCACTTGTATTCTTGGACCAACAAAAGGCCTATGATAGAGTAAACTGTGAATACCTTAGGGCCTGCCTCCAACAATTCCGCCTACCTCTCCACTTCATTAACTGGGTGATGCTGCTCACGGAATCTGCAACAATGGCAATGCGCGGCCCAGGTTTCCTAATGGAAGTAGCTCATCCTCAAAGGGGCCTGCGACAAGGGTACCCCATGAGCCCACTCTTATACAACTTCAGCCTTGACCCACTACTGCGAAATGTGAATGCCCAACTCACTGGGGTCCATGTGCCAGGCCAAACCCCAGTCAAGATGATGGCATTTGCAGATGATTGCGTGGTGGGGGTGTCTAATAACAAAGATGCACGCGCGCTTGAAGCCCTCATCCAGGAATATTCCCGGGTAAGCAACGCGGCACTGAACGCCTCCAAAACTGAATTCATCCTCCATGGTCGTTTTCAGAACTGCTGGGCCCCAGCAAGTAGTTCCCAACCCAGCCCATCTGCTCACCCAAGTCCACGCCTTACTAACTCAAAACACACCGCTCCACTGGTGCTCCCCTTTGTGCCCTGACCTACCATAGGACCGGTACGCCATCTGGGCGTGTGGTTGGAGGCAGGAGGATACGCGTCAGCAGTAATGGAGTGCCATATACTGGACAACGTGACGAAGCGAATCGCCTCTCTCAGAGCCCACCCTACTACCCTCACTGGCAGGGTTGTTCTTGCCAACTCTATGCTCCTATCCAAAGTCTGGTTCAGAGCCCACGCCATCCCCTTCTCCCCAAGCTTCTTCAAATCCCTGTATGCTTTGCTACAAGGTTGGCTTTGGTCAGGCCGCCCTCCACCAGTACGGCTAGAGGTCATCTTTGGCCCTCATCATCATGGTGGCATGGGCCTACTTGACTTCAAAGCCCATGCCGCCAAGATCCTGGGCACCTGGATTGCGGCCGTCACTGCTCCTAAACTCCCATCCCAACACTGGTCCCGCGCGGCCCAATCCAACTTCTCCCGAGCCTTGGGCCTCAACGATCCATCAAACCCCCACTCCCTGATGAAATACCTCGCATCACACACATCAGCCACAGGTCCTCACGGGACCAAAACCCACTACAAACGAATCCTACTCTCCATGCGAAGCGCAGAGTGGAGAATTCGTATTAGTGGACATACAACCCGAAGAGGCCGCCCCTCTCCTCAGTTCACACAAGAGGTACAGGGGCTACCCATCCATGATGGCGTGATCCCCATTCGACCCCAAGTCCTATCCAGGGTGGACTACCTGGACATGATGGACATCCCTTATTCCACTGAGACCCAAAAGACTATCTGGAAATACGCACATCATCCTCTGTTGCAGCCTCAAGTCCGCTCCCATGTGTGGCGTTGCCTGAGGCGGGTGTATCGTACAGCTGAGCGCTCTAATGCTTTACACTCATCCTGTGTCGTGTGTGGCCAGTATGGAACGCTGTTTCACCGCCTGGAGAAGTGCCCCACCTCTAAAGTAATATGGCGCGAAGTCCAACGTCTGCTAGGCCAGGATCAAACACATCCCTTCAGTCTGTCAAGAGATATGTTTGCTTCATCAATGGCCTCCCCCTCCCACCCTCCCTTCGTGCTCTGGTGGTTGCAATCGCCATGTGGACTATCCACACGATTGTCTTGGATGCCATCGCCGGATCCATCCCCACCCTCCCAGAAGCTGTCCACAGATTCCGGTCTCATTTGGTGGACCACTTTCAAGCGTGGATGTTTGGATATCTCCCACCACGTCGCCGACAGCTGGTCTCCTCCTGGTTCCCAGTCTGGTTCATCAAATCAGACCCCTTCCTCCACACGTGCTCAATAGTGGCTACGCTTCCTACACACGTTCCCTCCCCCTTCCTATAAGTGGCGTTCCTGCTGGCAACAAGAGATAGCATCGCTTCTCTGGGGTGCCTCCCCTGGTACTAAGTTTTGTCTCGTCTGAGTCATATTCGGAAGTGTCCATCCCATGGTCGGCCTTCCCCGCAATAAATTTAAATTATATCTTCATTAAAATCTTATAGTCAATGTTAAGCAGAGTCAAAGGTCAATAAATTGTTATGAGGGAGGGATGACCCTTCGGTTATAACACCATCATGTCTTTTAAAAACACTAGCTCAATTGTACCAGAAACTAGGAGTTAATTGTAGAGCTCAGCTTGCATTTAAGACATTTCTGCCTAAAAAACTTGTAGAGATCAAGGATCTACCCATCCTCCCCAAAAACTTGCCATTCTTTCCATTGTAGATGGCTTTCTGAAACCTCTGATTTTTGGATCTTGCTACATAATTGCTGAGTTTCAACAGCAATACCCCCAGTCCGCCTGTGAGTACTTTGGTTGCCTCCAAGTCATCACTAAGGGGCCATAAAGGTCCTCATAGTAGTATTTTCCCACTTCAGCCTTGCGAGCTGCATCCTTCACCTCAACTTCCCCATCACAAAGTGACAAGATCCTTGCCAAGGGTCTGAAATCCCTACTGCATTGCAAAGTGTAGAGCCACATTTCTGTTAGAGTCCCCATCCACTTAGATTTCCTTTGTTTGAGGCGAATCACTATAAGTCTACCATCGATTTCACATACAATTCAGCCTTAACCATGTAGGCAGATGCCCCTATGACTGTAGCCTGCTTGCAGGTACTCTTAAAGCTCCTCTCCAAGTTTTTATACCTCAAACGCATGACCCTTAGCTGCCTCCAAAAGATTTTACATGCTATCTTGAGATCAGCCTTCATCTGCAACCATTTTTACTGGTGCATCTGGCTTACCCACAATATGTCTTCTCCACCATCTTACCTTCTTCCTCGTGATCTCCTGATGTGAAAACCACCTTAAAAATTCAGTGTTCAGTCTCCAGAACCCTTACCCTGCAGAAGCAACCTGAGGGTCACTGATCTGCAGTTCTAGGGGCCTGTGGTTCAAAGCACCTGGATCATGATTCCAAAGGATCAACTTGCAGCGACTAAGGAGAGACTGGGGCACTGACAAAAGGCCAATGAAAAAGAAATGATCCACCTGGACGTGAGCTCCACCCAGTCTCCCCCTTCTCACCACTGCCTGATCTTCATATATATAAGAGCCAAGGTTAATCATTAAACTGGCCAACTCGTGGGCTCTAGGATCAAAACTACAGTTTCTTGAATCCCCTGATATTGTCATCTCTAAAGAAGACACAGTTCATGTCTCCCCCAGCACTACCAAACCCCCGATGCTTTACTCTTGGATCTACAGGATGATCTTCTGGAAGAAGGCCTTCCTTTTAGACTATAATTGGGCGTATATAAGCCAAAAAACTAAACTGATTCCTCTCCAAACAATGACATTACTGCCACTACCCTTTCTGGAACCAATATCCTTTTATATAACACCTTAACCTTCTCCGCCCATCAGACCATGATACCCTCCTTTGGTTTATCCCCCTCCCTCTTTCCTTCCACTTGAAGGCGAGTCAAACTTGTTGGTCCATCAAGTGAGAATAAAATGATTGTTTCAAAGAGAATTGGTAAGAAAAATTTTCTTCCACCCCAGGCTTGGACTTATTCTAAGTGAGGAAGTCAATATCTATCCCAAGTTGTTGGAATATGAGTATCACCCGCTGCCGCTGCCTGGGGACATTCAGAACCCATGTATTAGCCAATCTAGCTCTTATAGGCATATGTTCAGAACTGACGAGGCTTCAGTATCAGAATCTGGGTCCCATCCTCTTCCACCTCATCTAGTTTAACGGGATCACGTTTCTTCCTCCCAGACCAGTACTATACTGGGCTAGAGTGGTGACTGTTCAGTCACAGCAGCCGCCAGAATCTTAACCTTGCCAGGGTCTAAACTGACCCTTCAACTTTTGCTGGCATTGGGTCAGAAGGCACTGGCCCACTATTGCTAGCAGGCAGCACATCCTTACCTCCACCTCTTCCCCTATGAGCCTAGCGCGCTCTGTCACACCTACATCCCTTTGGTCACACACATCTTACAAAGTCGAGTGATGGGGACAACCCCACCCATTTGAGAGGCGACCGTTTCCAGAATGTCCTTTTAAGATTGGGACAAAGCGCCTCTAAGCTTGATTTAGAGTCTAGCAGTTTCCCACGCCTTCTGGGACCGCTTCAACTCCCTACTGACCTTCTTGGCACTTTTCAGCACCTCAGTTGCTTCCTCCAAATTGGCGTTGGCAGCTGCCGCCTCCTTTACCTTGGCTGACAACTCAGCTAGCTTAGCCAACACCTTCATGGCCGCTAGCTGCTCCTTCTCTGAGGGCACCACGTGTGGCACCCCTCTCTAAGCCCATCAGGTTTGGCCACTGCCGCAAGAAGTTTATCCTGGGGACTTTTAGCTTTGACGTGCCCCTCATTCCACACAAGAAGCGCATTTACAGCGGCACCAAAAGTGACAAACCAGGTCCCCACAGTAACCAAACGAGGCAACTCCCCATATAACTTTAAAAGGCCAACATTCAAAAACCAGTCCCCAGAGCCTACGTTGTACTTTTTAAGCTACCGTCCTTCTGCTATAAGTTCTTTACCAGATAGTTCTCTTTAAAGGAGTTCACTCTGCCAAAGCCTTTCTACTGATATATCATGGCCCCAATAGTGACAATGGTGGCACGTACCTCAGTATGAACCTTCTGTTCTCAGTGCCAATGTTAATACATATGGACTCTTTATTCTTGGTTCTCAAAACGGCATCAAAAACCTGTTCCTTTTGAAGCTTAGACCGAAAATTCTTAAGTTTCAACCCAGGAGACAAACTTAAAATATGGAGTGGGCTACACACACCTCAATTACGAAGCCCAAGGAGCATCTTATTAGACCACCCAGTAATCACTTCCACAGCGTATACCCTCCTGAGACTCTCCACCATGCTTGCCATCAAATCTTTTGAGGGGCCAAAGTTCCCCGCTTTGAAATAGTCTTAACCCCAAATCCATTAGTAGCCACTGCCGCAAAGGAGATGTGAGCCTTCTGTGCAGAGGGGCTATGCTGCTGTTGGTTTTTAATAAAATTAATCTCTCCAGTTTGTTTTGTAATGAGGTTTGCCTCTCCAGGCCATTTTTATGCAGGAACCATTACAACCCTTTTTGGTCAATCTCAGTTTAGTACGTGAGTGCTCTCGCCTTTTGCTACACAAATGTAAGCCCACATAAACTACTGGACGCTATCCAGGTTTCAGGAAACTTATAAAACCCAGTGATTATTGTAAACATGTGGGATGTAAGCCTAGCCAAACAGGATTGCCACACCATTGTCACTGAGACCTGCTTTTGCAGCACCTCACCTTTTAGGTGAGTAGAATACAGATGAAAGCCCAACTCATGCCCCCTTCCTGGCCATATTCCCCCCAAAAGGAGAGTGAAAGTACCCGCAAGAACAGGTTGGATCAAAGTCATTAGTTTTCATCCCAAACCTATTTCAGGCCACTTCAGGACCCTTCTGTGGTGCCTCTTTGGGTTCAGGTGTTAGCTACTCACCTGTGTTTCTATGGGCTTTACTCAGTCAAGCCACATGAAGGCCCCAGATTACCATAGCTAGCTCCCGCATACCATTTCTGAGTAACACTTTGTTTATAATGGTATAAGTAGCATTTTGAAAGGATCAGTGTTTTACCTTTTCTTGTAAAAACTGCCAATAATAAACCTTTTACAATTAAATAAGATTTGGTTTGTTATTTAAGTTCACTTTCTTGATACAGCTACCTTCATTTATTAAATTATAAATATACTTTTGCACTTGTTATTTGATTTAAAAAAAACAAAGCAAACGCATGGACATGTCATGGAATTGGCAAAGGAATTTGAATGGTAAACAAGTCAGGGTGCGTGACCACCCATAAGGCAACCCAGAATGTCAACGGCATCGCTGTCTAAATGACTTGGTAGTAAGAAGTAAGCAAAGAAATTAGGGAGCTGCAGCTGGCGACCACCATGACCACCTTCCTACTAGTAACCAAAATGTGGCCACCATGATGGCAGCAGATTCCGCTATAGTTAATTACTTGGGAGCCATAGAGGGCCCTGTATGTGCTGAGGTACCCTAGTAGGGGAGCGAGTGAAAAGATCGCATAAACTCACCCTGAAGGGAGAAATAATTCTAATAAAAATGGTACGTATTATTGCCAGAGGGAGTCCAAAATTGGGGACATCCCCAAGAGGCCAATTGCTCAGTAACCCCACTTGATGAGGATAGGCATCAGCGTCATAGTAATGGCCACTAAGGCCCAGCCTTTGCGCAACCCTAGGAACATGGTTTTGGGTGCTTCAGTGACAGAAAAAAAGAGAAATTTTCTAGCTGAAAAATTTAGCTGGAAAAAATATTTTTTACTTCATAACAAAAAATTGAGAATCGACTGACAACCATACCTTTGAGGGATGGTTGTTACAAGTACTAAGGGCTTAGGGAATAAATGAGAATTCATGAATGAATGTTTCAATCCCAACCAATTCTGACGGAAAAAGTATTCAGAACTAGCTCAACGCCAAATTAACCTTACAGTGGCCAGCTGACTCCCACACTGATTTTGTCACTGAAATTTTTCCTCCCAACGCGATACTGCTTGAAGGATCAGTGATGTTTCATTTGGCGGGTGACTAGTTCCACCTATGGCCAGGCCACATAGGCACAGACCCATTGGGTATTGAAGGGATTTGTTTTCTTTCCCCAACTGTAGTTAAACCTCTCAATATATTTATATTTTTCGCCTCTTTAGAACCTTAAATTGTCACTGGGGTAAGTGTTCTCCACTTTCCTTATGGAGGCGTCCTATTTCAACATCCATCTCCACGCACATCCCCTGATCCGCTGGAGCAGTTCTTGCGTGGTCAGATAGGTGGGAAAGGGGGCAACCTTGAAAGACTACGCCGTCACCCACCTCTCATCCACCAAAAGGACTAAATAGCCCTGTGTTATAAAAGGGATGGCGCCCTTCTTGGCCCCCTTTTTGGCGAGTAATGAAATCTACACAATTGAAGCGCAGGGGTGCTCCCCCGGACTTACAAGATACCAGAAAATTTATATATTAAGATGCTAACAGTAATGCATGTGAAGTCAATCTTTGATCAAACTTCAGGAGGAAATGTTTCCTAATTATATAGTAATAGTGTTATTTACTAAAAGCACTGCCAATGCTGTTAGGACAATGTGCACAAAGCATAAAGGTAGCGCAGATTGAATTCTAAAGCATAGGTGACGTCTGATCCTGCGTATTGGTACTTTACGTTATAATTGATATAAGCATGATCTTAAGCTGCTTAATGAGTTTAAAAGATATGATACTGACTGAAGCCCCAGTTTAATGATGCTAAGATGCAAACTTTATGGATAATCACTACTACTTTTATCACACTCTTGCCATAAATCTTACAGTGGTTAATAATTCATTAGCGGTTTTAAACTGTTTAAAAAAGGTAGCGTTCTTTGTAGATTTGATATAATTCTTGACATACAGTTCCAAGTTCTTAAAGGTAGCCATAACCAGCTGCTATCATTCTTTGACAGAGTTAATGATCTGGGTAGGCTGATTCTCTTGCACAGGTATGTAATGCTCAATCTATATCCATCAATGCTGTGGACTCTTAATAATGAGGAACAGCCACCATGCTAGGTGCCCCTAAAACATGGTATCCAGTAGCGGCCAGGTTGTCAACTTCGTGATCATCTTAACCATCAGTTTGGACATCCACCCAGTTTACAGCGTTGGGCATTTTCTTTAGAGGGTGCTTCATTCTTTTCTGAGGCGAGTAATGGACAAGATTGGTAAAAGTACCTATGTTGACAGCATTTATTGCAGGTTAACTCTCAATGAGGCAAGCCTTCTGGTAATTTGGAACTCTTTTCCTTTATATTAATTGCCTTTATTGTTAGCGACGTAGATGGACTTGATAACTAGTCATTAGAGCGTTCCCATGGCCTTGTATTCAGTTATATACATCCCAGTACATAGAGTAAAGCTTCCTTAAGTGCCTTTTGGGATGTCGCACTCTTAACCGCTAGTCATATGCATTTTTAAGTTTAAAATATATCTTCAATGACTCTGCAAAACGGTTTTTGTGGTAGACAAATTCCTAGTTCCTGCTTTACACAATTATTGAGACTTAAGATAGTAGTAAGATGCAAAGTTCAAGGTTGAATCATTAGTGTCCATTTAATAAGGAAAAGCTATTGCTTCACATTTTTTTTGTAGATGTCTTGTTCGCTACCAAACTCTGAAATCAGGATACTCATCACTTCAGTCCATGATAGATCAGGTTGAAGGCTCATGCTAAAGATCTCATGATCCTAGTGACTCATACATCCTTGCATGTAATGAGGGTTTTGGCAATCACTAGCACCATCCATGCTGTTCTAATATATTTGGAGATAACTAGAAATTGTTTCTTTTCAGGTATCTAAATGGGGTTAAGTATAGTTTAAAATCATGATCTTCAACAGGGTGATGTTCATCATGGTCAGTTGAGTTGCTGTTCTGACGGGTGTGGCACATTCTGTTTAGCAACTCATACAAAAGCCTCCAATTGAGTTACTGATCAAGTAGAGGTAGGTTTTAGTATAGTACGCAGTTGTGACTTCAAATCTTCTATAATATTGTCTATAGCAAAAAGAAAATTGTCAGGCTGTTCCAAGGGCTCTACATAATTTTTCAAAGCGCAGATGTATTTTCCATTATCCTTTTTAAGGAGTAAAGTTTGATTTTCCATATTTTTAATTGTAGTTTCTAGTTTCAAAAAAGATTGAAACCTCTCACAATAATCATGGAGGCAATTTGAATTATTTTAGGGTCTCCTTGAAGCGCTCAAGCTGGTTACAAAAATCATATATTCCTTATTCAAGGTACGAAGTCTTGCTAGGGCCTGATGATGCTATCCACTGTAAGATGCACCACAGTCAGCTCGCCAACTCTAATTTTCTTAACATGTGAGACTATATCTCTGTTCAGAGGGTCTATTTAGTTCAGATTAGCACCAGACAACCTTTGCTTAGATTATAGTCCTCATAGTAGAGAAAATTCTCCTCAGATGCTACCTGTTGTAGCAATGATCTATTTGTAAACAGTTCACACTCTTGGTGAATCTATTGTTGATACTCTCTGACAAGTTATTTGTATTTTGGTTCTTAGGACTCAACAGAAGTCAATCAAACCTTTCCCGTGGCAGCTCAGCTCCAAGGTATCTAAAATATAGAGTGTCCTGTTCAAAAATAGCAGATCCTAGACTGGTTACTGTATTTTTCTCAATTGCTAATTCTAGACTAACTACTGGCGATTAGTTCACTTAAACTTCTACAATTGAAGTAAAAAAGATAGAACTTTAATTCTGTGGAAAGGTTTTCTAATAGTAAAAAAATGAAGTATTTTATGATTTTAGTGAAAAATCAAAATAAATATAAATGATGATTGTGAAATATACTGAAAATTTAGGTAGCAATATTGGGGAATTTCAATATCCTATAGTTAGACGGCGTCTAGCTGCCACATTTGTTGCTTCATTCAATTTAAAATAATCTTGTACCCGTGAGCTCCTTATCACGGAAATTACACCTGAACCTGGTTTTTCTGGGCCCCTTTTTCTATCCCATCTTCTATTTGTGGCCGGTAGCATCAACTTTGGTTTATGATGGATTACCATATTTTGTAATATGTTTATAGAAATTTGGTTCTTGTGATTATGTCCTTCAATGTGCCTTCCATCATATTTCAAGCTATCTTAAAATTGGTTCTTGTCAGGATAGGGTAATATTTAAATGAGCTCAATTTTCTTATCAGGGCTTTTCAATAAAAATCATTATTTTGTCATTAAAAAGTTGTAAAATATTTTTGATAAAGGTATAAAAGAAATTTATTTTCATAAAAACTTTTGGGTGACGTCATCTTCTTCTTATCTAAAAAGTATGAAGCATCAGGGTAAAAATTATTTCGCAGGACGTCATTCTGATTGTGGGGCAAATTTCTTGCCTCGCCCAAACCTATAAAAGGGGCTCATTTATCTCCATCCGCTGCAGGTAAGTTTCCCGCACTTCCACCTGTTTGATGGTGAACTATACTCATTCCTCTGGATGGGGTCTGATCCTATTATAATTTCACAGCCTCATCTGTGGCAGCAGTCTTGACTTGGCTGAAGGTTTGAATATTCTTCAGGTGAGGGACCATGTTTTTCTGGGAGATTTGACTCAAACATGTAGGTGGATAATTAACTTTCTACCAATCAGTAGACACTCTAATGGCGCTTTTGTAGACATATAGGATGAAGTGATACTTCCTTAATTAGGGAAGTACTTTTCCTTGAATTAAGACTTAGAGTTAGAAACATATGTGTATATAAAACGTTAATCCCAGTGGATGTGAGAAAAGCTAAAATGAGGATACAGTATCATTATATTCAGAGAGTCGCATATTATCAAGCTGAGCTCTCAAATTGTTGACATCATTATGAAGATAAGTATACTGTGTCATAAATGTGGTAGAGGTGGCCTCTTAGTTGCTCCTTTAGTCCTTGCAATCTAGCTTCTGAGCTTCCATGGTAGCCTCAATAAAGCTTTTTCTGCCTTAATGGTCTTTACTTGACAGATAAGTTAATTAAGCTGGTCATCAATGTTCTAATTTGAACATGATGCAATCAGTAGAAGCTACTGTTTTTCGTGAGTCCTGATCCAAGGCTTTGAGGGTATATTTGGGGTCAAAATTTGGCTTTAGAGGTCTACACCACAGCCATGTGCAATAGTCGCAACTTTAGATTTGAGTTGGGCGACTTAATTCTAAATACTATTCAATCAAGAACAGAATATCATCTTTGGGTTCTGTCATATTAGCTCCAGGTAGCTCAGATCCTCTGAATGGCTGGAAAGCCCTTCTGTCCCAGGTGGCCCAAGAGAGTTAAAGCCTCAGCTGTTTCCAACAGTCTGGGGTGCCCAAATTCTCTTGGAAGCCCATTGGGTTCAGTTAATCTTAATGACCATATAGGTCTTCTATCCTCTTTATGCCCACGAATCCCAGAAAGTCCCTTTAGTCCAGCAGGGCCTTGATAGCCAGGGGGTCCTTCAGGTCCAATATGGTCTTTTTTTCTGGGATAAGCTTATTGTAATGCTTCCTCAAATTGAGCAAAACGTCATCCCCACTGTTCTACAAGGATGGAAATATAATCTAAGAGCAAAATGATAATTTGTCTGAATTGAATGTAAGCTTCAGATAAGGCCACGTCCACTTTAGTTGTGAGGCAAATTCTGCAAGCACATGAAGACTCCTTAATTTAATAAAGTCATCTGACACTATAGTTTGTTTGTTTGTTATTTGTTTGAGGTAAGCCGACCAGGGGGCAGACATTACCAAAACTAAAATTTAAAACTATAAACAAATGTAACTAATTGGTTCAGACAAAATGCGCAAATGAGCAGATTGAGTGAAACACTTCAAACGAATAATAACCAATAAGGTGGGCAATGGAAACTGCTTATTCCTCCATGACGGAAGGAGAGGGGGAATTGGCGGCTCACCTCTAGCAGAGGCTTCCTCATCCCAGAGTAGAATACATGTTAAGGCGGACAGTAAGTGCGTTGGGGCATCAGCGGCATGTGGTTTAATATCACTAATTATTGTTATTTCATGGAAATTGCCAGCTAGGAAAAAAGCATTGATATTTGGATAAAGATTTTTCTGCTCTAATGTGGGCATCTTGAAGTTTAACAAACATAACGATATTGGTTCAGGTAATCTTAGCTTTAGGATTCTATACTACCGTTAACACATTCTGGACAGCTTCATTGACATTTTTGTGTAACTGATTCATTGTGGTTTTACTTTTTGGGGTGAGGGTTGAGGGGATCACAGGAGGTGGAATACTTAATGTGAGCATCGCCACAGATTTGGTGGCAGCTTTGTGGAGGTGATGACAATTTGGTGTTGCAGATGCTTAAACTGCAAGCTGGTGGTCTTTGCAAAATGATTCAGCATTAGGATGTGGGGTATATAGATGAGGGGGTATTTGACGTCCCATTCTGCATTAATGAACTGCTCAATTTACCAAGATGTTTCTTCAATGAGCTTACCTGATTCGTTAATTTCAGCCATATACTCCCATGAGTTCTGGTTGAATTAGATAGGGAATCAGTGTACAGTGGAGGTTTGTTTGATTTGTTAGAGGAAGCATGGGATCAAACTGGGGTCCAAGCCAATGCTTGATTGGAGGAATCATATGTGGCACTGGGGCGTGGAGGAGGCTGATTGGTGGCTGCAGGTGCATCTTCATCTTCAGGTTTTGGGGGAGGGGGAGGTAGGATTGTACCACATGCTGGAACTTGTGCGGGGTGGGCGGCAGATTGGAGGTCAGCAGACAAGTAATCTGATCCGTTGGAAGTGGCTAAGGAGGGGCACTTTCATTTTAGTGGTCCAACTCAAAACAGGATGGACAAATCGTCTTACCACCCTCAATGCAGGCCCAAACTGGATGGTTAGAGTCGAAGGAATAATAGTGCGAGGGGCAATTGACATGGCGATTTTATTAAATTCAGGGCTGATCATGGCATATGCCTGAGGCACAGCGAGTTGTGAAGCCCCATTTGGGACCACAAATTGTAGGATGGGGTTGGATCCATAGGCTGCCAAACCACCCATCAGCTCCTGGTTGAGCACTGCAGGGGGGAGATGGGAGGGCAAGCCAGAAAACTGGACCACCAAAGTAGTGTCTTCTGGGAGCCAAGTCCGAGTGTGAGAAGAGGGGTACCCTGGAATACCAGGGGCACAGTTGCTGCAGTGGCAGCGTCAGCTTCACCTGTGAAGCTGAGGTCAAAATACCCCTTATAGGGGCGGAAATCTATAAATTCAGTGGGTGTCATCACTGCCTGTGCCATTTTGATAATGACTTGGTCGTGGTATGGGAAGTTTTCCTTGCTGTTGACCCTTAGGTCATAACGCATGTTGCTCCAGGGGAGCACCATGTGGCAGCGAGGTACCACTTGGGTATGAGTGAGGTGGGCGTCAAGATCCTTGGGAGGAACGAATTGTCCCATGGGTTTGGAATGACTGGGTGAGCCAGTCCAAGCACGTTTTCCTGCTAGATAGAAAATGGCGGGGGAGTTTTGCCGCTGCCCCACACTGGAGAAGTCAGCGGAGAATATGAGGACATCAGAGCGAAACTATAATGGGCAATCAAAAGTTACCTTCTTGTTAATTCATGTAATTTGCTCAGATAGTTATGCTGAGAAGAAAGAGAGTTTTCTATTGTTTATTTATTAAGTATCATTTTTTGAGAATATCATTTCATTTCTATTGGATAGAGGAGTAGGCAGTTTAGTAGAATTCATAAGTGATGAATGAAGTGATTGAATCAGATCAAACTGTCATAGTACTTCTTAGTGGTGGTGTCCTAAAATTTGCATAATGTGATAGATGGCTGGGTGGATGAAGTTGTAAAGTACTAATCCATTTTGGCTCCCACTTTGATTTTGGGTATATAAGACTAAGTATAGTTCTTTCATAGTAGAGGGAACGGCTGATGCTCTGATTTGACTGGAACGTCATTCAGGCACAAGAAATCATCAATTAATTGTTAAACATTTGGGCCAAGGTTGTAAAATCTTAGATATTTGCTTTGGCCTTATAAGAGGTACTTTACCTCTCTACTCAATATAAACTTCAACAGTAGCTGAGACATGGAAGCCTACTACAAGTTGAGCATAGCTGATATAGAGGGTATTGCTTCTAACCCCAATTATATTAAGAGTTTTCTGTTCAAAATCATTTTCATCTTCTATTATGTCCTCACTCTTTAAGGGCAACATGGAAGACCTGGAAGGGAGCACCGGCTTTTCTGTTGGCACTGTAGATAGCAGGGTGGGCAAAGGGAAAACTGCAAATCTGCTTGGATTCAGAAGTGTTTTTATTGATAAAATACAGCAAAGGGTCAGAACCACTGGGATGACCAAGTCTTGCCGAATAGCCTTGATAAAGTTTTAGTAATAGGAAGTTTACTTTAAGAAGGACTAATCCAAAATGATAACATTTATTTAAATCTTGGGATATTTATAGGTTGATAGAGTTTGTCGCACATGTGACGACCTTGGTGGATTAGCAATAAGGATCTTCATGGACTTCAGGAAGAGGCGCATGATGAGACTTCTTTCTTTGTATCATGGTAGTCATATGGAACTTATAAGGTGGCCTCTTTTAGACTTGGTTTTTATGGCATTCAGATCTCTTCTTCATCTATAAGATAACTTAGGGGCTGATGCCTTTGTTAAATTAAGATCTGAATTAAATCATTCATAGCGTAGGAGATTTGATTTGACTTTATTCAATGAATTTTAGTCCATAGTGCGTTTTCTGATAAGTATCCTTCTCTATTTCATATTCCATTGCTGGTCTCTCTCCAAACTGTTTTTTATTTACGGTGGGATAAGTATGGGTCATATACGTTTGGTTCAAAAGTTAGGTTAGTGAGTGAGTAATTGTAGTTGACAGTTGATATCTCAGTTCTCTGAGGTGAATCCCTCGGGTTCATCCATTAATGGATGCTAGTGCAGAAAATACCAGGGAGATGTCCACCGTTATAACCGAGATTAATGAATGAGGATCCTCCAAAAGTCTTAGCGTTACTTTTTTGAAGGGAAGATTTTTTAGAACTTGGTCAAGATTTTAAATTTTTGTTAGAAAAATTGAAATGTTCTTTGCTTCTTATTAACAAAATAATCCACAACTATACTACTGGCAAAGTGCTGGGCATTTTTAATAGTGTGGAAAGGGTTGGGTAATGTTTGTGAATATCCATGAGCAGTGTAATGATAATATGTTGTCCTAATGGCGCGGGGAAAGTCACAATGCTATTCCCAGGGTTTTCTAAGTTCTCTAATGTCCTCAAAATTGGACATGACAGCTGACTCATCTGGTGCTTCAATGTGAGGGTCTTTACATACCTTTGGGTATAATGAATTTTTCTGAGTCTCCTCTGAGGCCACCTCAGCGGCAAGTATTTTTTGGTTGCTACTTCCATCAGAAAGACCTTTTGTTTGTTTGAAGGCATTTTACTCTAATGAAAATGGCAGTTTTGTCCATGTTGGGAATTAATCACAATCTGTTGAGTGGGCCGTGAACCTTGTCATATATGCTCTTGATTTTGTCTAAATAGACTTCCGCGGAATTGGTGATAAGGTGGGTGGAGATTTCTTACTAGACTAGGATTAGAATGGACTTTGTATGTGTAACATAGTTGCCATATGACACTCATTGAGGATGTGCTCAAGTCCTTTATTTTCTTAGTGGTAAAGTACAGGGTTTCAGTTTTTTGACAATTAAAACTGAAAGTTAATAATGTTGGGTGCAAAGAGCCATAGAAACTGAAGCTGAAAAATGGTCTTTGGGATGGATGGGCTCTTCAGAATGGCTGTAGAGAGGTGATCAAGTAGCACTTTTGCTTCTTCAGGGTCCATTATCGCAAACTATCCTGTGTTAAGGTTCTTATTATAATTACTATGTGAAGAAGAAAAGGGAATAATTTAATAAGAAAAATGTTGACAATTAATGTTAAAAGCTTACAATATCTATAAGACGAGTATGGGCCTTGTGATAGATGGGGCGCTCAAGTTTCCTTTGTTAAGGATCTTTACTACTCATTCAATATGAAGGTCAAGCTGCGACTTTTTCTTAATCCACTTTAAAATTGCTGAGCTTCCATTGTACTAGGGCGTCTGTATGGTAACTGCTGGAGTTGAGACAGAGTCTCATCTTTTATTTGTTTTAAAATCTCTTTTATTGATTTTTTTCCAGTTAGAAAAAAAGGCTCATTGTCAATGATCCAGCAGTACTAGAAGGCTCAAAACTATCGGAGGACAATTAAACATTTTATCAATCTTTATTTGATATGATTTAGGTCAATCTGTATTACAACCGCCGACACAGGGTAATATCCATCGCCACTAAAAATGGTTTAGGCTCCTGTCCAGCCTGATAGCTGTGACGGAGACCTTTGCATTTAGACTGCTTAGAATTGCAAGACATATTAATGCACAAAATTCTGATAGAGTTAAACCAAGGGCAATTAGTCACTGCTCATATAAACTTATGAGAGTTTTACCATTTCTGCCTATGCTAGATTGGTCAATGCAAACAAGCCCTCCATTGACAAAATTCGGCATTACAGTGATCTCTGTTTCATGCTGCTTAATAACTCAAGATTGCGCCATTCAAGCTACATCAACTGGTTTTGATTCAATAACCAAAACTTTATCCACTTCCTTTACTTCAGTTGGCACTTCTCCGCTGACCCCAGATTATTCTTCCTCAATGATTTGAGCATAAATTGATCATGCTCCTGTTGCCTTTTATTAGGATAACCTAATGATGGCACCATGCATCAACTGATCATGTGAGAATGATAGCCAGTTTTATTTTAACCCAATTAGCCTGTCTAATTTAAGACAATAAGGGGAACATTCACAACTTTATAAGACTAACTGTGATAAGTATGCATGTGAAAATGAGGAGGCCAAGCTATCTATGTTAATGAACTTATTCTATTAAGAAAGACAAGACTTATGATGCTTAAGACACTAAAAGCTGAAATATACTCTACCAACATCAAAGACATCATGAACAAATAGTTTGTGGCCCAAAGATGATGGCTAATATTAAAACCGCCTTCTTCAATTCTTATTCAAGAAGGATGAGTGAGTATAAGAATTTTCTGACCAATCTTTACTTTAGGCTCACGTTTTTATTGGGGCAAGATCCTAAGTATTTATGACGCTCAGGTCAACCTTTCTTGTTCCTTCAAACCTCAAAATGAACTATATAAATAATGACATCCATATTGTATTAAAAACAGCATATCATAAATGGTAGATATACTACATCATTGTACTTCAAATTTCATAATGTGACAAACAAAGGATACAGCAAGAACTGAGGCTTCTGGAATAGATTGAGTCCTCTGGAGAGTGAACCAAACAAGGTATATGTCCCTCACCCCAAAGATCTGATATTCGCCAAATCATTTGTCACCAATGTAAACAAAAGATGAGCTATGCGGCACAGTGCCCTCTGAAAGAAGCCAAGTCAAAGGTATATTCTGTGACACTGTGGATAAAGAGAATTCTTTAAAAAGCCTTGGCAAAGTAATAAAAGTTATTCTTCTATAGCTAACTTTCAGGATATCCCCATTTAATGAAACAACTCTGTTCTGGATGCACTACTAAACGTTTCAGCGAGAATATTACAACTAATCACCAGTTTTCCGCAAGATAGTTGTGGATGTCATACTAGCTTTGGCCTCTACAAACAGAGAGATAGTTTAAAATGCACAAGCTATAAAGGAGATACTTATGAATTATAAAGTTTATAACAGCAAGTATTACAGGTCTTTCTGTCAACACGCCAAAATTAGACCGCATCAATGTAGATATCTCTATGTGGGCAATGAAAAACAGCCATGACTGTGTAAATTAAAAAACCTATTTGTGGAAAAACTACAAAAACTTTGTCCCATTTATAGATTTTAAAGATTATTATTCCAAGTGTACTTGACATATATAATTATTTTAGTGAGCCACAAGTGATGATAACGCACCAATTATTAAGATAATGAGAAAATTTTATTGATGAAAAAGGAGGATTAATACTGGGAAACCTCCACGTGCAGCGTTCTAATATGCTAAAAACTTTATGAATTGCTTTGCTATTTGCTATCTTGGTTCAAAGCACTGATGTAAAATGCCACTACAGTTATTAATTGTTCCAGTAACAAAATTTCATCTACTAGGATTAAACACATGAAGCAGTAGTGATTGAGCCCATACTATACCACTGGGGCACAACTCCCACTTATGTATTTATTACCATGAATAACCTCACTTCTAGAGAAATAGTCAGAAGCAGTGCAGTGTTTAACATAGTCACCTATAGTTGAATTATTTTGTTATGGCAGACATCATCACACATCATATGAAACCACTTAGCCCAATTTGATAATATTACCAGCAGCATAAAACACTCTACAATTGTGATTTTTTATTCTTTTATGCACCTAACTACTGTCCTTTTTTGTACTAGTTGGCGAAGCCTAATTGGGCGTTGTCCATGTGTTTTTTTAGCTAGTAAAAAAAACTGAGATAAAAATCATAACATGGTGCCTGGCGTTGAGCCTAAGCGTTCATATTAGAAGGGGAGGAGGAGCCAGGGTTTTTAACCAGCCAGTTTCCCAGATAACTGGCAAAAGCAGGTGTCAGGATAAAGCCTTACATTAGAGGCATTCCTGAGATTTCATATACAATTTATCAGATCGAGAGAATTTTTGCTGAAGTTAGATCGATTATTTGCATATAAAATCATAATCAGAGTGAGTTTTGTTCAATTAATCGCTTAAATTACATAATTGCAATGATATTGAGTTAATTAATTGCACCAAAATTAATTCACTATGAGACTGAGATGATTTTCACTGCTTTTAAAATCATATGCAAGGCGCAATACCATAAGCTCAAAAGAAGTATAGTGCTCCATTAAAAATCAATTAAGCATAGGTAATTCCAGTAAGTTGGATAGGTTTTAAAAATAGGCTATTCAGACGGATAGTCTTAGCTGTCATTAAAATATTTACATATGCTAAATCCTCTAAGTACATATTTTCATTATAATAGTTCCATATACCATATATAGTAAACAAGCTATACAGTCAAACCATTTATTTCATAAAACCCATAACCATGTGTGAAAAACACCCATACCTGAAAAAATACCTCTTCAATTACTTCCATGTCCAATAATAGCTGTTGTACTGGCCTTAATAGGATAGGAAGTGGTTGAAGAAAATTTTTTATAGGGTTAAACTGCACAATTGCCCTTGCCATTCTCTATATGGTACGCACTGCCCAATGTTATACTGTACCTCTAGCTCAGGGTTAGCAAGTTCACGGCTTGCTATCACAAACTGGGATAAAATAGTACCAGTTCCTGATACCAGGCTATAGGTTTGATTGTCAGTGTATGAGGCATAAGGAGAAATAGGTGAGGATTAGCCTCATTGATAATTCCTGCAGAGTGCTTCGCCTATACCCACCTGACTATCGTCTTATTAAACCAAAAATATGACATTCTCATTAGGACTTTATTTATGAGGACATATAATTTCAAGACACATTTTCAGGAAAAATACCTTGGAGACACAGGAAAGAACATTCTTATATGATAAAAAGAAAAGCAACTACATAAGCCCTACAATTAGCTATTTATCAAACAAGCATTCAAGGATGAATATTAGTGTAAGATAGTAGAAAAAACACAGCTCCTCAAAATCATTAGATTTTAGAGTCCAAAAAGATACATTTAAGGTCTATTTAGCTATCTAGACTATCAGGCCACCAAGTCATTGTTGAGATTACATCTTGGAATTCCTCAATGACTATATGTGGAAATTACTGCGCCATTCCAACAATACATAATAGATACTTTCATTGTGCTGGGACTCATCCTCCTGGACCATGGTAAAACAAGTGTTATTAGCTAATTTATACCCCTACCCCATTTAAATAAATCGACATCAGATCATCACTAATGTCTATATAATTTCAGTATATGATGTGAAGAGCATACATGAATTCATTGAATGGATCAAGACAAGATATATAACAAGGACTATGGGGCAACTGTTCACTTTTACTGCGTGAAAGTCTATTGTAATTCAATATAGAGAGACTATGCTAAGGAACTATTTAAGAAATAAGAGATAATTTTTTATAAAAACAACTTCACCTGGGTTACACTCAGAAAATTCTGCACCACATTGAAACAAGAAATTACCCACCAACCTTCTGCTGATCTATTAGATGAGTAAAAATATTAGAAGAAATTGTTAATGAGGAAATCGTTTAGTCAGTATAAAAAGGGTTGGTCTGCCTTCAAAATCCCTTGGTCATATCCTGCCTTGAAGGAAAGAAATATAGATCTAATTACATAGTCATATATTATAAAATATTAAAAAAACTCTAAGACGGACTTCTACCCCTTACCATGAGTTTATAATGATATGGACCGCATGAGCAGCACAGAATGCTTATTGGATATGGATCTGATTTCAGGATATTGGAAGATCACGATTTCAAAAGAGAAAGCGGAGAAATGCACAATAGTGACCCAGGGCCTATATCATTATACCTATATGCTTAAGGGCCTTAAAACACTTCTGCCCCTTTTAGCCAGGTATGGACAACATAAAAGTAACTCAAAGATTAGATGTGCTAAAGGTTACTTATTTGGTGTAGATGTTTATTAAAACGTTCATCAAGCACCTGCAACGTCAGATAAAGTCTTCTGAAGCCCGTCGCTGCATATCTAAAATCAACTGATAAAGTGAAACTTCTTCCAAGGACGGCTTGAATTTTGAAGTTATAAGACAAGCATTATTTCTAGCCGCATTCAGCTAAAGTGGACGCGATAAAAAATGATGAAAAATCCTAATTGTAAGTGAGACGTACAGGTTTTATCCAGGATAATAAATTACTACTGTCAGTTCATCAAAATCTCAGTGATATTGATAACCACTGCTTCACATATAGAAGAACAGCGACATCTTTAATGGGAAGGCAAACTGCCATTTTGCCTTCTACAAAAGATAAGGACTCGTCTCACAAAGGCACTGATACTGTGTATCTAAACTTTTATAGCCCCATTTATTGCTTAAGTTGGTTTCTCTCTTTCCTCCATAGGTTAGTCCAAATCTAAACTAAAAATGAGGGTGCTTAGAACCAAAGTGATCTAAGTAGATAAAGTTTTGATGCGCACAAAACACAATACATGGTGACAGAAAATTGCTTGGTAATATGTTCATGCTTAATTACATGGTCAGTTATATTACAGAGTTCATTAATAGGTAATAATCAACAACTCATCGCTACTATGGTTTCTGAACTTAAAGGATCCAGAGATGCGGCTGGAGAAATGGTCTATGAATCTACAGGCATATGAACTAGGAATACAGAACTGACCCAGTGTAAAGAACCAAACTATCAACAGCTTATCCTTATTTCACTGTGACATTGATGACCAATATGGAGGAAAGCTTGTATGATAAATGTTAATCCAACGCTACAAATCAAGTTGGAGAAGATATTAAACGCTGAAAATAGATGAAAGAATCTGTTGTTGTAGAAAACACTAAACAAATCAGTGAACGTAAAAAATATATGATAAAAATGCCAACATAATGGGAAAACCTATTTGTTGGGGCCTACAAGGTGACAGAGCACATGAGATTTTTAAAGACATACAAGCAGTCAAGACAACACTATTACTTGGAGTCCTTGCACGCGGACATACATGAGATTATCATCTGCTGTTTGAGTTGTTAAGAGGAATCCCAGGTCAAAAAACACTTCATACTACTTAGTCCAAACTAACTTTAGCTTGATACACTGTTTGGATTGACATGGCAGTCCCTAGGCACACAGATTATAATTATTTTAATTATAATATGGTAGTAACTGATCACTTCACCAAATGGATGAAAACCAAGCCAATTAAATACTAGGTGCTGTAACATTGAAATAATATCTTAGAGAATATTATCTACTAAAAACTTTTCTTTACGCTCAGAGTAACTTTTGATTGATTGAAATAAAAAAATTAAAAAGAGTTTAACTAGCCTAAGCCTAGCTCCCCAATTCGCTCCCTGATGACCTCGGATTCTCCACTTGCTGCTCCCATGTGGGGCAGCGGCAAAATCCCACCCACTATTTCCGTCCAGTGGAAAAACATGCTCAGACTGGTTCATACAGTCCCTCTAAATTAAACGTTAGTTTATTCTTCCCAAAGATCTCGCCATCCACCTGGCACGTGCCCAGGCGGTGCCTCAAAGCTCACTTTTTCTCCATTAATCACAGCTGCATTTTGGCATTTGGGTTGAATATGGTAAATTATTCCCATACGCAGAGGAAACCATTATCAACTTGGACTAGGCAATTATGTTGCCAGCCAGTTTTATAGATTTCTGCTCCTATAAGGGGTACTTTTGATGTAGCTTCTCTTGTGAAGCTGACGCATCCACTGCAGCCAATGTACCACTGGTTTTTCAGGGCACCCTATCCCCACAACGCGCACCCAGCTCCCCGCTGGCGCCACTATGGTGTTCAGTTTGCAGGGTTGCCCACACTTCTTCCTTGTGGTGCTCCGTCAGGAGTTGATGGAAGGTTTGGCAATGTAAAGCTCCAACCCCATCCTTAAGTTTGTGGTCCCCAATGGGGCTGCTCGCCTCGCTGGGCCTAGGCCATTTGCCACAATTAGCCCAAATTTCAATAAAATTGCTTTGTCAATTCCCCCTTCGCCATCATTCCCTCTTCCCCAATCATCCATTCTGGGCCCAAGTCAAGCGCGGTTAGACCATCTGCTCATCCTTCTTTGAGTTGGATCACTCAAAGCATAAATGTCCCTCTATTGATGCTTCTGCTTGACATGCATTGTCTCCATCTGGCCCCCAATTGGTCACACGTCTCACTGCCTTTCCTTTATGGGGTACAATCCTTCCCCCTCCCCCAAAGCCTGTTGCCACTAGGGTGCCTGCAACTGCCAATCAGCCCCCTCCTCAGTCCAGTGCCACCTCCACCTCAACCAATTAGGAATTGGCTTGGGCAACAGTTCGTTCTAACATTATTCTTCAATCACAAGCTACAGCCCATCAATTCAATAACCCCAATTTCTATTTTGAATTAAACCTATGGTCTTCATTGGATGAAACCAGTGAAATGGGCAATGTAATTGAAGAAGTGAGAACACAAATCAAAGAATTTAAACGGATACAGCACCCCATTTAGATCTCTCAGCGTTTTTATGCCCCTGACTAAAGGACTATGTGTTATGCTCTAACCACCGGCTTGCTATTACTGCAGCTGAAAACCCAGATATTATCATCAATCATGAGATAGTCAATTCATCAGTAGCAAAACTTGCTTAGGCTCACCCTCCTCCCATTATTGCTCCAACCATAACCTACAGGGCAAAAGTGACATCCTAAACCTCAACAAACAAGTAAATGCCGCCATCCAGAAAGTTGATATTGTATTGCAGGCCAAGACAAAAACCATCCGCGCCACTGTAGCTTAATCAACCCAAATCCCTTCATCCGCCTTCATGCAGAAACCTGTTTTTCAAAAAACTAGGTATTTTTGGAGCAGGTAATTTTGATGACCAGACGACCATCAGCCAACTCGTTCCTCATGTCACTGATCACCCCACACCATTGTTCTCCGCCTTGGCCCACACTCTTACCTATGAGGAGGACTCTGATACTGTAGATGAGCCACTTAATCCCCCTTCCCCTTCTGCCATGGTGGGTTGAGCATCTCGCTATTGTCCTACAAGGTTGGTTGTATTCTTGTTTGGTTGTGTTTCACCTGATCGTTTTAGGCAGTCAATTATTCAGTTTGGTAGGTATGTTAGTTCACTTTTTAGCTCTTCAAGCTTTGGTAATGTCAATCCCCTGGTCAATGTACCATGAATAAATTTAAATTTAATATTAACTACTAACATAAAATCGTACAATTTATATTATGTATAATGGGACCAGCTTCATCTCTCATGTATTACCAAAACTTAAGGACCTAATGAGGGTTGAGGGGTCCTTTCTACAAAATACCACCCTGAAATTAATGGCATAGTTAAAAATTAAAACTACTGTTTGAATCTTACAGAAGTCAACCTCAGTTAAACCGTACAAATAGAATCTATTCTTTCCCTTTAATGTCTTTTTTTACAACATTACAATCCATTTTTAATGAGCATTTCCTAGCTAGCTGTAATATAAAAAAATTTGCGTTTCTCTGTATTTTATGTTTGTGTATCCATGAAAAAATTTTTAGCCAGACCCAAAATCTAGAGATTCTCACTCAAACCTTGATACATATTCAGAGTGAGACATAAATTAATGTGCAAGTGAAATAAAATTTAAGGGCGCAAATATTATGATCAACATAAAGTTCACAGTGTAACTGTAAGGGTCTGGTGCTATATAATAGAATTCATGGATTTGGAAGATATAAAAAACTAGAAACATTTAGAAGGGAACTTTTAATATCATAGAAAACCATCAGTGGGGTGTACACCCTGATGCAACCCATGTAGAGACATATTATAAATTTAGTTCATGCCAAGTTCATTAAGAGTTTGAGCAGCACATCATAATAATGGCCTTAAAAATAAAAAAACATTTGTGCTGGAATTTTTACCAGATGGATTCCTCCAATGATTAATCTATACTTTGGATGAAATGGCTAATCCTGGCGGAATGACTCATTGACTGATTTTATGGTGTTTTGATGATGCTTTGCAATTT
This sequence comes from Massospora cicadina, assembly GCA_022478985.1. Classification (NCBI taxonomy): domain Eukaryota; kingdom Fungi; phylum Entomophthoromycota; class Entomophthoromycetes; order Entomophthorales; family Entomophthoraceae; genus Massospora; species Massospora cicadina. Next base: position 33,217 of record JAKSZP010005649.1, read on the forward strand.
GCTACCCAAATTGGGTTAAGCCAAATAAGCATTCCACCGTGATGTGAAGATAGGTTCAGATTGGGGCCAATTGATGGCTCAAAATAGTATATGGATCACTGGCGACTACTAGCTAAGGATGATCATTTTATAATAATTTATAATATGCTAGCGGAAGCTAAAGATTCTGAGTTCAAGGCTAAGGTTGTTTCTGGCGCCTCATATATAGTAAATGACTATTGCCTGATAAATTAGTTTCACATAACAATTGACTACAGAGAGCTAAAATAAGTTTTTGGCTAGAAGCTGAGATATCCCAAGTTACCAAATGATCAAAGATATTACCCATGCATTATTACTAAATCCAAAATTTCAGTTCAATATTTACATATATTTCATAAATATTCAGCTCACCACCGACTGAAATTTGAGGATGAGCTGAAACTATTATTCAGACATTAAAAGGACAGGGAAAGAGGGTCGACACAAGGGAAGAGAGAAGTGAAGCGTAAAGGAAGAGAGAGTAAATGCTGTAAGATCCAGTGATGAGCTGATAGGTTGGCAATGGGCGCATTAGCCCAAGGTACATATAAGTACCTGGTGCTTCCTTTTCAATAAATTAATTTTTCTTTTCCTAATCTCCCTTTTGTTAAAAGTACATGTTTATTTTAATGGGTTGGGGTTTAGGCTGGGGATCTCCAAATGGCGCGGGTGACACGCTGTCAGGGAGATGGCAGATAAAATTTTTAGACTGGCCTGCCAGTCAGTATGAAAAAGAATCTAAAAGGCGATCCAGAATGCCAGGGGCATTGCCACTCAGGAATGTTGTAATAGGCTGAGAGATGAGCAACAACAGAGGACTGATGGGCTGCAAATGTAAAAAACAACCTGATGAAGAATCAGGCTGTTTTGACTCCAGAGCTAATGGGATGGGGCATAGGGAGTTGCTATATTGTAACAAGATCTATAAAGGCCTTGACACGACTGGCCCAGGTGACTATGTTGGTGATTAAAGCTAATAATATGACTAAGAAAGCCCAGTCAATACGTGGGCTGAGGGACCACATTACAGATGTCATGGGGAGTTGGCAAGAAAAATTTTTCCTTAACTAGATAAATACAAGCATGGAAGGATTTTATTGAATTAAATTAAAAGAGAAACAACCATCAATTTTCTCAGTGTATTATGTCTGCTTAAATAGATGATCTAATTTGGGGAATAGCTTAGGAAAGTGCAGGATTGGGGCCCTTGAAATTTGGCCTATCTGGAAAACTTTAAGTTAGGAAAAATGAACTAATTTGAACTGACTTCAAAAGTATTTTCAGTTCTCCGAGTTTCTGTCAGTTTATCCATGGAAACGAAAATTGCAACTTTTCTATATTTCTGGCAACTAGAGCGTCGAAATCTTAACTGACAGGCAGTGGTAACCTCCCAAGGCCACCGCACATAGGGGCGGTCCAAATAGGTTGGAAACGGGTTTAGGGCGTCCAACCTGTCTGCATCCAGTTGCTCTGGCGTCCGTTTGACTAGGAGAGATTTATTGGATGGAGAATTTAATGTTCTTGGGAGGGTTTCAACTATTGGCAACATTTCCCAATGCCCAGTGCCATCGGCAAGCTTTGTTAACAAATTGACATAAGCGCTTTATTTGCTGAAAGTGTGCGCCCATCAGGATTTGTTGCAGAGGGTTTGGGGATCTTGGACTTGATATTGAAGGCTTGTTTCCATCAACTTCATTTGAATCTTTCTTCTTATGTGGATGCCAACTTTCTTAATAACTTGGCCAAATTTGCTTAATTCGTTGAATTAATTCATTTTAAGTTAATAATGGGAATGGTAGAGGGGTCCTTAAAAAGGTAAACTGTTACCCAACGCTCGTCCACCACATGGGTGAGTCACCCTGGGATAAGAGAGAAGCATCTTGCCTTCTCAGCCCTTTATTTGGTGGGAACGGGAATGTCATCCAGTCTATGTGGAGGGGAAACTCCCCTGGACTTACATTACCCTTCTCTTTTGCCAAAGGGGAGCACCACCATTGGGGATTTGTGCGAGGGCTACATTTTTATGGGCCTTGGGCAGCTTCGTTGCCATTAGAGTAGCAATTTTGGGGGTGGACGGGGAGCATCTGGGTGGGTAACGGAAAGCTTTGATGATCTCTGAGCAGCTGGCACAGTCCTGAGTGCCAGCCCAGCTATTCTCATATGCTTAATAGCCTTTCCGCAAGATAATATATTGGACTGATTGTCAAGATTTTCATAAATCCAGAATGTCCTCGACTTCAGCTTCCTCTGTGCCCTCAATCACAATGGACTATGGGTCTGAGGGGATTGCCCCTTGAATGGGGATAGATGAGACACATGGAAGACTGGGTATTGCTTCTAGTGGGGTGGCAGATAAAAATGGAAGGCACCATTTCCCAAGTCCTCTTCCACCAAGTGGGGACCTGATCGCTTACTTTCAAGCTTAAATGATAACACCTGCATGTTCAAGTAGCGCGTGTCAATCATAACGTGGGATTCTACATTTATTTTGTGCGCTGGTTGCCATTTCTGATCTGCAAGCCTCTTATAATCACTTATTGTCTTAGTTAAGTGCTCCTGAAGCATGGAATGTATGACCTGATTGTACTGGACATTATCAGCTGCAGCTGGTACCTCTGGGAGGAAGCATGGGCCAACCAAGAATAAAGGGTTATAACCCAAGGTAGCCTCATATGGGGAGAAACCCATGGGCATATATGTTCCATTGTTATATTTAAACTGTATGAGGGTAAGGTCTTCCGCCTAGGTATCCTGATCAGCTGCAGCGTAGCACACGCAGGTACTGATCCATGATCTGATTGATCTATTTGGTTTAACCATCCAACTGTGGATGGTACACAGTAGAACAAAAAGGTTTGATCTTTAAGATCTCCTTGAGCTTGTTCCAAAAATGCACCATAATTTGAGGCCCATGGTCACTGACAATCTCCCAAGAAAGTCTGTGATCAATTAAGAACACATGGCGCACGAAAGGATGAGTAGTTTCTTTGGAAGTAATAGTGGATAAGCATGGGATAAACAGGGAAAATTTAGTGAAGTAATCTATGACCACCATGACTGATGTGAACCCTTGGAGCTGCGTAGCTCAACAATAAAGTTTACAGACACTAATGTCCATGGCCCCTATGCCTGATGTAAGGGGTGTAAAAGACCATTACTACAATATCAGTTAAATTTGGCCCATACACAAGTTACACAGTTCGCGATCCATGCTGGGACATCCTTTGGCAAGCCTGGACATTTATTATGCTTGATTAGAGAATGCACTTCTTATTACCAGGAGAGTGACTGCAGGAGAATTTTGATGAGCCTATATTACTTTGTCTCAAAGGAGGGGAGGAAAAACACCTGAAACCTAAATTGGACGAGCCCCTCAGCCAGAGAATAAAAGGAATGCTTTAAAGGTGGGAGGGACAACCGCTCTATAAGGTACACCCCTTCTGCACAAGCCGTTTACGCTGCTAAGACCTGCGAAATCAAGGGTGCATCTGGATTTAAGTCTGCTGCTACAACTGCAGGAGGTATGATGGCCAAGATATGGGTTGGGGAAATGACTGACAAGATCCGCCTCATATGAGTCAGCTGGGAAAAGTGTGGGATTGCGGCTTAGAAAATTTGAAAAGGACATATAACGCTCCTTACACAAACTCATATTTTAAGTTTTTACTGAACAAGTCCCAGTAGCTTTGCGCCAGTCAAGGTGCCAACTTCTGTTGTTTTTGGAAGTAAAGAAGAGCTTGGTGGTCCGTTTACACAGTCCTCATGCTGAGCTCCCTGAAGGAGATACCGCCAGTGGATCAAAGCAACTCCACGGCTGTTAACTCATTGTTGTAAATGGCCTAGGATTGCTCAGTAAAAGAATACTTGCAAGAAAAATAAGCTACTGGGTTTTTCAACACATCATGCTCTTGGATCAGGACAAGGCACTACCACGGCGGAAGATGCATTGCCAGATACAATATAGGGTTTGGAGTATTCACTTGTTTCAGAATGTGGGGTGACAAAAACACCTCCTTAATTGAATTGAATGCCTGCTGGCACTTGTGCATCCAACAAAAGGGAACGTTCTTGCCTGTGAGTGGGTGGAGTGGGACGGATAACTGGGATAGTGCTAGAGATTTTTTTATGAATATAATAGTGCCTAAGAAGCTTATCAATTGCTTTTGGGTTGTTGGATTTGGTCATTCAGGGATGGCGTCCTGTTTGTTGGGCGGAATGGCGTACCCATTTTTAAGATGAGGTTACCCAAGAAAATGACTTCCCCACTAAAGCTCACACTTTGAGGGTTTAACAAACAGACCCGCCTTATGCAAGACAGCCACAACTGCCTCCAAGTCCTTGGCATGTTTCTTGGGAGAGTGAGAGTGTACTAGGATATCATAAATATCTGTGACTACAAAGGTGAACCGGAGATCACCCAGCACACTATTGATCATCTGTTGATATGTTGTGGGCGCATTATTAAGCCCAAAAGGCATTATCAAAATTGGAATATGCTCATCTAGTCTGGATAGCGTTAAGCCATTCCTGACCTTCCTTTCCTGAACTTGATAAAAGGCATTGATTAGATAAGGTTTTTTAAAAAAAACCATGACTTTGAAATCTCTTGGCCAATTGTCTGTTCCAATAACAGTTGGTAAGGATCATGAACCATGATAATTTTGAGGTGCTCATAATTCACGCAGGGACAAAGGGAATCATCAGTCTTCTTGGCAAAGATGATTGGAGAGGCAACTGGGGAGGTCTCCTTAAACAACCACCCCTTCTTTAGAACGTCATCCAATCATGCATTGAGGGCAGCCTCCTCTATGGCATGTGGGTACTTTGGACAATTTATGTTACCACCTCCACTGTTGTCCAAAAAGTTAAATTGAATTCCATATGTGGTAGAAGGCAGTTAGCCTTGTTGGTGTTAAAGATACTCTGGTAGCCCATCAACGCAGTGGGTAAATCTGGTGGAAGACCTATGGGAGATACAAGGGATGTAACTGATCCACAATTTTGAGTTTGGTAAAAATATCTAATGGAAGAACCCAACCTCTGCATGACCGTTGGAAAATGACAGTATGTTAGATCCCAGTGGATCTTCTTATGCTGCTGACGCTACCAACTTACACCCAAAATTACTGGGAACATGAGTTTAGGCATCACAAAGAAGCAATCACAAAAACTAAACTGGTGGACTGAGAAGGGTACTGAGATCACTTTAAAACTTTCTTTCGCTTTGATCAACTAAATCAAAGCCAAATTTTAAGTTTTATAAGATACAATAAAACGTCGCTTGAATTGAGCAAGTTTAATTGAAATTTTAATGCTATTGGTGTCTGATGCCCCGAGTTGGGGTGGTAGTGCGCCGCCTTCTGGCATCCTTTGGCCACATCCAAAGCGCGTCCAGGGTAACTCTACTAGCCCTCCCAATGCCACCTGGCGTTACGTCCCACTTAGGGACTTAAGTCACCATCTTACATGCTCATAGGTGGTGCTCTCTCATAGCAACCTGCATTTTGGCCTCTGAGTCAAATATGGGATTCTTTTCCCATATGTGAACATGACCATCAATGAAATGGACATGGCGTTTTTCAAACCCACCGTATATTTTAATTTTTGCCCACTCAAGGGCTATTTTGACCTCATATCAATCCATGGCCAATGCAGTGGCAGCATCTAAGCTTCCAATTATGTTTGAAAATATTCCTAACACACTGTTCTTACACAGCTCCTGGATGAGGCAACTTTGGTGGTCCAGTTTTCTGGATTGCTGTCATTTCTCTCCCCAAAAACCTCCACCACAAGCTCATGAAGGGTTTGGCTGTCTATGGCACAGACCTCATGTTGCAATTCGTTGTTCCAAATAAAGTGGATCATTTGGGAGGGCCGCACTCCTTTGCAATTAATCCGCCCATTCCATCATGACACCCTTTTTGAAATTCCCCTCTTATGGTGATCAAATCCGCCCTTGATCACGCATTCTGAGCGTGCGTCAAAAACTGCCAAGCTATTTTCCCCTAGTGCTTCAAGCTTTATCACTCAAAACATAAGTGCCCTACAGCTTCCACCTCTGCCACTTCTGCTGCTCCCCATCTGGCGTCGGCTCAGCTGCTGCCATGAACCAAATTTTTCAAGTGGGACTTGATTCTCCTGCCCCAACCTCAGAAGATTCTGGTCTGGCTTCTAAAGCTGAAGCCAATCATAATTTAAAAAATTACAAAAATTGAGTCAAATTACATCAACCTAAGGTAATGTCTGAAACAGTTTCATTTGAGCTGCCATAGTTGACAGTTCATGGCCAATCAATGTGCAGCCAACTTGCCAACTCCAGTGGCTGGATCAGTGTTAGCTGAGTCAAAACCTTTCAAGTGTCTCAATTAGATTGATGAAAAGGACCAGTCATTCAATGTTAAACTGGATTTTACATTAGAGGGTTTTCCATTAATACTCCCAAATCGTGCCCCCAATTTATCCTAAAATGGTTATCACATTTATAAAAATATAAATAAAATGGAAGTTGAGAATGCAGCTGCCCCTGCCAACACCCTACTTTGTCAGCAACTACAATGGACAATGGACCCTATTGTTGATGGTGTTTATATCCCCAAATTTTTCTCATGATTTTGATGAAGATGATAGATATAAAATTGAGGAGCTGGCCTTTGGTGCGAGCCATGCCTTCAGTTAATACAACAAAAACCTTTATCTATGACCCTAATTATACTGAAACCTGCCAGCGCATTAAAACATTTACTTGTGTGCCTGCTCTCATCACTTTTGCTGAGCATCAACATGCTTAATACGTTGAGGTGATGGACACTGCTGGCCTCATCAACAAAGAAAACCCCCAATTATACCTCCTTATGCCCCATGTCACTGATGCTCCCACCCCGATGCTGTCCACCATGGTCTGCCAGCTGAAAGTGGGCGCCAGACAAAAGTTTTCCAAAAGCTTCCTTGCCTTCTTATATAGCTTCCTAAACTGTCAGCTGAGGTGCCATTTTAGGATTTTTTTATTTCTGATAATCCCTTTATTTGGCCCATTTGAAAATAAAATGCATTGCGGCTCCCCCTTTTGGTTTGGGCACCTTTAGTGCTAAAAAAGGGTACCAGGATCTGTACTTTATAATATGGATGGGAGGCCAATGAGGCAACCAACGCTGCTGGCCCCAGGTCCAAATCAAGATCCAGCTGCTGTGACAACTTCAAAACTCATGAAGTTGCCTTCTGCTCCAGTGTTGAACAAGGCCTCAAAGGACAACTGGCGGGCTAATACAAATTTTAACTGGTAATAAAAAGTAGGCGTAATTTTGTTTATTGGTGGATGTGGTCAAATCTGCTAACACAAAAGAGATTATAATTAATTTGGGGGGAAATCAGGTTCCTTTATATGATCAAATTTGGCGCAAACAGGGGGTTGCATCTCGTCCTCTTCAGGCTGGAACTCTGTTGACTTGCAGATGGTGATCTGGTGCGGACCAACTCGGGCGTGGGGAAGCGTCAGGGCCTAGAACCAATACAGATACTGCTTCAACAATTGGGATACAAACCTGGGGCCAAGTTGGTAAGACCAATCGGGAAGTTCCAGCTTTGAGACCAGACTAAAGGTAAAGTAAAGAGTAATGGAACAATTTGACCATGAAGGAGTTCCTCCAAAGCCATCTGGGATCTGCTAATAAGATCAGCTATTGACAAGACAAACAACAGAAGACAGGCTACTGACTGAACATTCATATGGATTATGGTAACCATTGCGTCGCCCGCCTCCTAAAGAAGGGAAGAAATGGCTGAAAACAATGGACGGTTGATTATGTCAGGGAGACTGCACATAAAGTTTAGAATGGCCTGCCATTCAGTATGAAAAAGAATCTAAAAGGCGATCCAGAATTCCAGGGGCATTGCCACTCAGGAATGTTGTAATAGGCTGAGAGATGAGCAACAACAGAGGACTGATGGGCTGCAAATGTAAAAACAAACCCAGTGAAGAACCAGGCTATTGCAAACCCAGAGCCAAAGACTGAGGCAATGGGAGTTGAAAAATTGGAATAAGATCCATAAAGCCCTTGACACAAAAGACCCAGGTGACTAATTTAGAGGATTTAAGCTATTAATATTACTGAAAAATTCAGTTTATACTTGGGACATGGGGCTTCATTGCAGATGTTATGGGGTTTGGCGAGAAAAATGTGAGCATTAAATAAATTTAAGCATGGAAAGATCTTTATTGTATTAAAAATAAGAGAATTGACCTTCAAATTCTCAGTGTGTTATGTCTGCTTGGATAGATGATCAGTTTTTGAGGAATAGCTTAGGAAAGCGCAGGTTTGGGACCTCAAGATTTGGCCTATCCTGGAAAACTTTGAGCCAGGGGAAAAACGAACTTAATTTAAAACAACTATTAAGTGTTGATGGTGGGCCAGTTCACTGTTAGTTCATCCACAGATGCCTAAATTGCCAATTTTCTTCAGTTTTGGAGACTAGAGCGACAGCATCTCGCCCACCAGGCAGCGGGAACCTCCCAAAGCCACCCCACATATTGGCGGTCCCATGAGGTCAGGAACCAGTTCAGGGCATCCAACCCACCCGCACCCTGTCACTCCTTCATTTGTTTGGCCAAGCGAGAAATGTTGAATGGGGATTTTAATGCTTTTGGATTTTGTTTTGAGCTAGCAGCAACATTTCCCAATGGCCTAGTGCCATAGGCAAGCTTTTCCAACAATTTGACACTAGACGCTGTTTTTGCTGAAAGTATGCGTCCATTAGGCTTGTTGCTGAGGGTTTGGGGCTCTCAGTCCTAGATGCTAAAACCTTGTTGCCATCAACTTCATTCAAACCTTTATCCCCATATGGATTCCAACTTCCTTTTAAATTGGCACAATTTCCCTTGATTAATTATACTTATTTGGCTGAATTCAATACTGAGATGGAAGGCGGGGTCCTTAAAGGGTAAGCTGTTACCCAACGCTCATTAACCACATGAGTGAGTCACCCTGGGAGATGAGAGGGGCAGCTTGCCTTCTTAGCCTTTTTGATGTGAATGAGAATGTCACCCAATCTAAGCGGAGGGGGCGCTCCCCCAGACTTACACACGCCAAAGGGTTATCCAGTGCTTCTGGACCCATCAACTAAGGCGAAACGGCAAGGGTTAGCTAGTTTTCATACTGGTTGATCTTCCAACCAGCAGAGTTCACTGTCACCGGAAAAGGTGATTTTCCAACAGTAACGCTCACTACAGAGGGTCTTCTGGTTGGTGCTGGAGTAGCTGACAGGGTGGGGAGGAGGTAGGATAAGGTGCTTCCAGTTTGGTCAGGGAGGAGAAGAGCAAGCTGGTTTGACCTGAAAGCAGAGGTTAGATTCTGGCAATTGTTGTCTTGGGGAGGGTCAAGCCCTGGACGCCCGCCCCATATGCCAAGGCTGGTAGTAGGAGGAATGCCATCTGTTTAAGTTGAGGGAAATGTCAGAATTTAACCAGATGGAGTCCTCAAATGATTTTCCATTATCTATGAGAAATGTCAATTCTTGGTGGATTGGCTCATCAACTTAATTTTGTGGTGTACTATGAGATTACTTGATAATTGTCACCAAATTGGATTGAGAAGAATCAGCATTCTGCCAAAATTGGGAGTTATGTTTAATCAGGGCCAGTAAATTACCCAAAATTTTATACAAATCACTGGCAACTAGTTAATGAGGATGATCATTTATAATGATCTAGCATATGTCAGCGGAAGCCAAAGATTCCAAGTTAGAGGTGGCAAGGTTGTTTCCAGAAGCTAATATCAATTGTCAAATATTGCCTGAAAAAGGCGTACCACATATGATTGAGTACGGAGAGTTAAAAAGCTGTTGGTAAGAAGCCAAGTTATTTCAAGATTACCAAGAGGTTGAGTATGTTTTCAGTGCACAATTACTAAGTTGCTTTAAATTTAATATCTACATATATTTAATAATTGTAAAGCTCACCAGCGCCTGAAGGCTTAGGATGAAGCCAAAACTAATACATAAACATCTGGAAGGATGGGGCGAGAGGGCAAACACCAGGGAAATGAGAAGTGAAGCAGAAAGGAAGAGAGAATGGTTGGCTAGAAGATCCTGCGAGGATCTTTTAGGTTGGCAATGCGCATGGTAGCCCTATGTACCTATAAATACCTGATGCTTCCCTTTCAATAAATATCTCCCTTTGCCCAATCTAACTTTTGCTATAAGTTTATATTTATTTCGTTGGTTGGAGTTTAGGCTGGGGGATCCCCAAATGGCATGGGTGACACGCCTAGGGTCAGCTGGCGCTGCTGGCCTGGTCATCTAAGCAAAATGGCAAGGGTCAGCCAGTCTTCATACTGGTTGGCCTGCTGACCAGCAGGGCCCGCTGTCACCAGAAAATTCGATTTTTGACAGTGATGTTCACCAGAGGGGGCTTCATTGGTGGGCTGCTCGAGTTTTTGGAGGACAGGTTAGGATGTGGTGAGAGATACTGGTTCAGACCTGGCGCTCCTTAGAGGGAACGCTGAGGTGTTCATGGCCCACCAACAGGGTGGGTCGCAAAGGAGGAATACCATCTGGTTAATTGGAGTGAAATGTCATAAAATTAACCAGATAGATTCCTCCCAATAAAATCAGAATTAGGGGTTTCAATAGTTGGTCGTGATTTTCAGCTAATCTCCTAGTTCAATAAGTTTTATATATTATTTGCCAATTGGTGCTCCCTCTTGGGTGAGTTGAGCCCTTTTAAAGATTGGGGATAATCCCTGATAGTAAAGTTATTTAAAGGTCAACACCATTGACTAATGCTGAGGATGTTGACCAATTAATTACTAAATGATCAGGTTTGCGGAATTCTAGTTCTACGCTGACCACCAATCATTGGGCCATTGTGGGATTTTCTGGCGGAAAGCCAAGTTTCCTATATCAACCATATGATGATGATTTTGCTGCCCCTGAGTTTGAGTACCAATGACTAAGGCTGAGAATACTCAAGTACTTTTATAATAGAAGTTTATATATGACTGGCTGGCAAATTGTGCCAATGATGGGTCAAAATAAATTTCATTGTTTGGGATGAACGTAGAGAAATGAAATCAGTAACACAGATGACTGATGATTGGATGAGATCCAGCTTGGATGGCTGATGGGTTTTGAATAGGCGCAGTAGCCTAAGTATAAATAGGCATCATTCCCTCCTAATAAAGATCTCTCTTTCGCCCATCTTTTGTTAGTATTTAATAGTTGGTCTGCTAGATTAATGGAAGATGGGACTGGAGATCCCTGAGGCAGGTGTGTGGTGATGCGCCTGGAGTGGCTGACGCTGCCAGCTCCCATACCTCAGCCCTGCAAGAAACCACCTTCAGGAACCTGCCAACTGGCTACCAATGACAAGGGGCTGATGCCCATCAGCCATTAGGGTGGTGCAGTGTGAGATTTCCATAGCCTCCCAAGATGGTTTATGACTTGCCAGGACGCACCCAAGAGGTACTGGAGATTGGTCATAAGGGAGAAGAAGCAAAGGGTTGGGCCGCCCAGGAAGGGGGCTGAGGACCACTGGTGCACTCCCAAGAGGAGCCAATGTGCTAAGACGAATTTTTTGGTCTGCTGGGTAGGTAGGTTGGATGTGGACTTGTGGGAATTAGTACGCCTATGAAGGAAAATCAGAAAGGGCCACCAGTCATCATACTGCTTGGCTTGGCACACTAGTGGAGCCAACTGTCACTGGAAGAGCAATTTTCTGACAGAACCCTTCATTGTTTTTCAGGATCCTGGTTCAGTGTCCTTGATGCTTTTATCTCCCTCCCCATCCTTAGTAGGAGGTTACTACCATTGATGTCTTTCTCATGTTGTCACAAAATTGACCTTGGGCTTCACTAGTGTGCCAGACCAACCAGTATGAAGACTGGTGGCCCTTTGCTATTTTGCCTTCATTGGCATACCAACCCTTATAAGTCCGCCGTCCAACCTACCAACTAACTACCAATGGCTTGCCTTTAGCCCCAGGCATCCTTGGCGTGTGCCCTGGCAAGTCCTGCCCCCTTTCCTGGGTAGCTCAGGCACTTCTGTGCTGCTCCACCCTTGCAACCCTTCACCAACCCATCTGGGTATGCCCCAGCGAGTCCATCTCCCTTCTTGGGTGGCTATGGCACCTCCTGCGCTGCACCTTGCTAGGGTTGATGGCTATGCAGCTCACCACTGGTAGCCAGCTGGCCAGGTTCCCACTAGTTCCTCATAAGGAGGAGGTATGGGTGCTGGCAACGCTGGCCACTCCAGGTGTGATCACCTGCGCCTATCAGGGCTCTCCTATCTCACCTTCCCCACTATAGTGGCTCTTGCTACTTCAAACAAATAGGAAAAATAGGCAAATGAGAGATGTCTATTTAGAGGGAATGAACAACTATTTAGACTACATTCAGGGCTACTGCACCCAAGTGCTCTTTGGCCAATCATCTGCCAGAAATCCCATCAGTCACTTGATTGCAAACTCTTTATCAGGTTATTTACTTTCTTCAATCATACTCATAGCATTTCCCTCTTAGATCTGCTCACTGATCACTGAATTTATATTAGGTCAATACATCCTCAGCATAAGTCGCTGGTCGATTGTATATAGGGGCAAATAACACTATTTTTATGATTTATTAGTTTAGAATATTTTAATTTTAGTACAAGAAACAACAATAATATTTTTTTAGTTAAAAAGTACATGATCCCAATGGGGCTTCGAACCCAGGTCACCAGCTTCCCCAACTAAGCGCTTTACCACTTAGCTATGAAGCCTTGTCAATTGTATATAAATTCATATATAAATAAGACTTTGAGCATCCTCAGCATGAGTCGCCAATGCTCTGAATTGGACAACGGAACCATTTTGGATGAGTCATAATGGATTCATCAGCTTTCCACTGGAAACTCCCACAACAACCTTTGGATGGCATTTTGGTGGCGAATGCAGCTTCTGTCAAACCTAAACTCAAAAAACATATAACATTAAATAGTATTGAACTAGGCGATTAGCTAGTAATTAACCCAACTAAACAAAACCCCTAATTTGAATACTATAGGAAGGATTCATCTGGTTAAAATCCCAACATTGCCCTCCCCTTAACTAGATGATATCCTTCTTCACGACCCACCCCAATGGTGGGTCAAGACCTCCCAGCGCCCTCTCAAAGGAGCGCTGGTCTCAACCAGTGGCATTTGCTGCTCTGTAACCAAAACCTCCAACTACTCAAGCAGCCCATTAGTGAAGCCCCCTGTAGTGAGCACCAAAGACGCCCTCTTTGTAGGCGATTTACTTCATATTTGTCAAATATCAACATTGCTTTATCGCCTTATATAAAGGCGATACAGTAAACTCATATATCCAATAAGACCCATTATATCCCAATATCGCCTCATCTTAAGGCACTCGAATATTTGTAACTGATACTATGTTGGCAGATTCTGCCTGACTGTCCCAAGATTATTGTCCAGTCATATCAAAATCACAACACACGTCAAAAATAAGTATGAATAAATATAGTTTCTCTTGTTCTTTTTTCTCTTTATAACTATTTGCTCATATATTTTATATTAACCAAGTCAAGCTGGCCATGGGACAGACAATACTGAAACTGAAACTTTTAAAAACTAAACCAACTAAAAACATGAACTGACTGACCTATACAAGCAGCAGGAAACACAGAAGTAGTGAAAAAACACCCGCCAGGTGGCACAATGGTGAGCTGCTTATCCCACCATGGCAGAGGGAAGGGGGGATCAGGCGGATTGAAATCTTCATCCTCAGGATTAGCGTTGAAAAAGTGGATCAATGATGATAGTAAGGGGGTTGGGGCATCCACAGGATGTTGGTCGAGGTGAGATAGATAGTTGTTGAGATTGTCAAATTGAGCCTTAATAAAGAATTCTATGAGTTGGCAAAAAAGTTTGGCTTGGATGTGGGCATCAGGAAGTGAGGCTAATTTTGCAATGTTTGATCTGGTGTATGTGCAGATGAAGAATTTTTCCAGAGCAACAACATGTTTGACAGCAGTGGTGACAGTTTCATAGAGGCGTTGAATTCCTCTTTTGCAGTAGGAGGAAAATTGGAGGGGAACAAAGAGATGTTCAGCCCTTTTTTAAATTCATTGACAAAGTTTGTCATGGCTTCATGGAGAAAGCAATTTTTGAGTGAGGCCACTGCAGCCTCAGCAAGCTGGTGTTTGCTTTGATCTGGGATAGCATTGGGTTTGGGGACATATTTTTAGGCTGGAATGGGGCATCAAGGTCTGAATTCATAAAAGGTTCTAGATCGATTGGTGTAGCTGGAGGTGGGAAAATTTCACCAGATTTGATCACTTCATCCAATAAGTCCCAGGGATTTTGGTTGATTTGGGTTAATTTGGAGATAGGTGGCTGAAGGGTAATTTTGAGGTGGAGGAGTTTTTGGATTAAGAATTGGTCCAAGCCTGCACCTGGTTGGTTGGCATGGATGTAAATTGGTCAGCTTGTGTTTGAGGTGCTTAATTTTTCTGATTAGAGAACATGGCCTGTGGGGGTGGGGGCAGCAAATGTCCCCACTCAAACGCTGTTGGTGTGGCCTCGTGGGTGGAGTTTACCATGTTTGCAGGGTGTGAAGTATATTGAAGTGCTTTTTTCATAAGGTCCAATTCATAGCAGAGGGTGCAAATTGTGTGACTGTTGTCATTGTAGGCCCAAAAAAATGGTCAGGTGCATATGGGATATAGGCATGCGGTGGGATGTGCTGGGACATGTTTAGCTGGTGGGGGTAATGGTGGAAATTGCTAAGGTGCTGCTAGACTCTCAGCACAACTTGGGACAATAAATTGGAGGATGGGATCTGTGCCATAAGTGGACATCCCTGACATCAACTCCTCATAGAGTGTTTGAGGGGGAAGGTGTGAGGGAGGTTTGCAAAGGTCACCACAAGTGTGGTATCATTGGGGATTCTGGTACAGGTGGTGGTAATAAGTGTGTTTTTGTATATTAAGGGCGTTGCTGCTGCAGCGGCCACGTCCTCTACAGTGGGAAAGTCAATATCAAAATAGCCCTTATAAGGGCGGAAGTCAATAAGCCCTGCTGGTGCAAAGAAGGCCGTTACCAGCTCAATTATTGCTTTGTTGGTGTACAGGAAGAGATGTATGTACTTGACATGGAGGCAAAAGTGAATATTTGATTGAGGCAGGGCTAGGGGTGGGGGCGGGTTGGGTGGACTTGTGCGAGGTGCAGTGCTAGGTCCCTTTGAGGGGCATAGCGATTGGATGTATTTGGTAAACTGGATGAGTCAGTCCACACACGTTTGCCCTCTGGGCGGTAAATGATAGTGGGTGGAGCACCGCTGCCCCATACTGGGGTAGAAGTTGGTAGATATGAGGACATAGATTTGGAAATTGTTGTGTTGAGGTAGTCTTGGAAAATCAACTTGTTTTTCATAAATCGCTTAAAAAGATGTTAAATGGGAAGAAAAAGTAACTTTTTTCATATCATTTTTTCAAACTTTTTTATTTCCTTAAGAGCCTATTTCATATTTTAGAAATTAATTACACCAAATTATAATATATTAGCTTAATTAACAACAAAGTGGATAATATTGACCATTTTAAAAAGTCTGACATTCCAACTTGTCCAGTTCTTATGCCCTATTCTAACTCTCAGTACTAACAATATCTTGACAATCTTTCTGCTGAAGATGCTCGTTTCTTCCAATTGATAAGTTGTACTGCTAAAAAATCTCTTTTATGGTCCCCCAGAACCCATACTCCAAGTCAAGTGCATGTAGGTATTCATTCTGCTGAACTAACTTGAAATGGTAATCAATCCCAATGAAAACAGGGTAGCGACCATCTTGAACAAATTGCAGCTAATTCTTCTATCCATTTGTTCCCAATTTGGACTTTGATACATTGCTAAATTTGGCTTCTTTGTCAGATAATACCATTATAATTATTGAGCCTATTACATCAATGTTTCCAACATCAGTCAGTCATTTTGTACCAGATATAGTTAGCTTTCAGAGTTCTTTTTTTGGCTTGGCCAATATTACAAACTAGCTGTTCTTTTGGTCAAACTAACTATTTGGAATTGAGAACACTTTGAGATTTTATATAAAGAATTAAGGAACCGAGTAACCAAGACTTTGATGAGACTCTGAACGCCTCCAATCTCTCAAGCATCTTGCATCAATTTGTTGCAGCTTTTTCTCTTCATTCCACAGCCAAGCCTTTCAAAGTTGGACCATAAAGCTTCTGGCCTCCCCCAATTTCCATCGCTCTTTCTGCTTCTAGTTTCAAGAAGCATGCAGATATCGCCTTCAGGATGAGATTAGCTCTTTGCATGACTAACTTGTCTCATGGCGCTTCGCATTAATACATTCCTCATGGATCTGATCAGGGGCATAATTTTGCAATCTCCGTCCAGTATCCCTTTCTCTATGCCAGACCACATGTCCAACGTTCTTAATGAAGCTTGTTAGCAAGCACTCACGACTAATCCTCTGGCTCAAGTGCTATATTGGGATTTTTTGGGGTTATTTGCCGACTGCCTCTTCATTTTCTGTTGCTTTCCTCCATGATCTATAGTATTGTGTTTGGCAAGTACTGACATTTTTATTCTCTTCCCCTCATCATGATTCCTCAGGGATCAGCTTCTGCTAAATGAACTTGTCTTTAATTGGGTTTAGCCCTGCTAACATTTGATCTCAAATAGCTATTGAGTGCTTTTTCAAACCTACTGACATTTATCATCTCTCCCCTAAGAGGTGGCATAGGCAGAATCATCCTGAATCAAGGATAAAGAATAAAAAATTTATAAAATATTTGACTTTTTTTTATTTTTTTTGTACTTCTTTTTTTCCATATTTTATCAGTTTTTTATTCATTTTCTTATTTTTATATCGGTCATGACCTTTACACAGTTAAATGGTCCATCTTTAAATTTATTTCTCCCTAAAACTGGTTCCTAAGTATACTCTGGCCTACCAGTTTTCACGGTTCAAATGTTTTTTAAGACAACCATTTATTTTGGTTCAGCGGTCCGTTTTTAGGACTTAGCCAAAAATTGTTAGGACATAACCATTTCAATATATCAGCCAGTCAGGAACACTCTTTTTTCTTATATCAAATTCTTTAGGTACTTAGCATGGAACCTGTTAACAATTATTCCATCCACAAGGTTCTTAATGGAATATGCATCCACCACCAGCTTGGCAATAATCTCAAAAAGGCCCAACCACAGCGCATCTGTTTTATTTCTTCTTCCAAAGAAATGCATGTCACAATAGGCTACCCTATCGGCTACATGGTATTCAGATAATGCAGGTTGGTTCTTATTGTTCATCAACTTGGCCATGATCTTTTTCTTCAAGGTCGTATCAAATGCTTGTGACTGCAATTCATTTAGGGATTATGTAGTCAGGGTAAGTACTGTTTGGCACTCATCACTGATGTTGGTTTGACCACCAGATATAGAATCAGTAGTAAAGCGGCTATTCTTCCCTACAAAAATTAAAATGGCATTTTTACCATTGACATATGGTGACTGGTGTTGTATGCATATGTCACTGAACTGATGTAGGTTCCCCAAGTGGAAGCTTTTCCAGATACCAGCTTCCTCAGCGTTGCAGCCAATTGTTCCATTTACTCGTTCTACCAGTCCATTTGTTGCTGGCTGGTAGAGTACTGACATGCCTCCTTATGTTTCATTTTTATTCAACCTCAGGATCACATGGGATGTAAAATTTGTTCCGTTGTCACTTAATAAAAATTGTAGGTATCCATAGAAATAAACAACTAGATCCAGGATAACTATGTGGTACTTGTTGCGTCCATTTTCGCCTGGGCCTTTGTATCAATTTATCTGGTCAAATGATCAATTGCAACTATAATATATCTGTTTCCCTCATGCTCATAGTCTTGGGTTTCATTACATCAATAGACACTGTATGCCAGGCAAATCCAGGGCAGACCAGTAGATATCCAGTTGTGCTCATATGTGGTTAATGCAACTGGCACTCCACACAGCAAGCCGAAAACAGGCCACATCATAATTGATAGACTCCCAGTAATAATACTGGTGAATGTGGTTGGTTGTCTTCCTCAGGCCTCCATGCCCGACAACCTTATGTGTAGCTTGAACTGTTGCCACACATTCTGATGGTTTCACAAATAGCAGTCACTTTCCATCAATCTTCTTGTATATTGTCTTTCCTTGGTCTCTTTGTCTTCCATTGCTCTTCTAAATGTACCTTAGTCTTCTCATAGCTTGTTCCCAGTTTTTCCATCAACCAATCTTTTGATACAACTTATTAGCCTAATGGTGTACCAATTGGACCATTAGTAACCTTGATAAGCCGTCCACATTTTTGTTGAGAAGCTCCAGCTTGATAAACTATCTCAAAGTTATATTCTATACTTCAGTGCCCTTCAGGCCAGATGTACTTTTTGTTTTTTCAGGTTATTCAGCCAATTCAGGGAGGAGTGGTCCATAACCACATAAAGTGCATACTGTGAATATACACCCAAAAATGCTCACAGGATAAATTACCACAAGGCATTCATGTTCAGTTATGGTGTAATTCCAAGCTGCTGATGATAACGTCTGGCTCATGTTAGTTACCGGATACTCATACCAGAGTTCATCCTCTTGACTCAAAATGGCGACAATCATTAATAATGAAGCATCAGTCTTTATTATAAACTCAAAGTTGAATTTTGACAAATTCCAAAAATGGCGGATTATATGATACCAAGGTAACTTACCAAAAGAATCAAGGGCCTCTTCATTCCATAAAATCCTTTCTTTGGATCCTTCACCAAATGGAAAAAGTGGCGTGGGATTATTGCAAAATTTTGTATGAATCTTTAGTATTATTTGACCATTCCTTAATCTCTTGGATATCTCGGACACTTCTTGGGATGGCCATCCACTCTATGGCTTCAATCTTCTGGGTTTTCAGCTTCAGTCCACTGGAGTTGGTGACAAACCACATAATTTCCAACTCTTTTTTTAAGAAGTGGCACTTTCTAAATTTAATCTTTAGATTAGCCATGGACAGTATCTTGAAGTCTTCTTCCAAGTGGTTCGAAATGCTCAGTGAAAAGTTTACTGAACTCATTTATGTCATCCAAGTACACCAGGGCGCAGGACAACTTCAAGCCATTCAATATGGCGAGCAAGGCTCTATGGAACGTTGCAGGCGCATTTCAAAGACCTTGGGCACCGAGTTGGTTGGTATAGCCCCTTAATGGTGATGATTGTGCACTTTGCTTGGCCTTCAGTTGAAAAATTTTTTGCCAATATTATGAGATTAGATTTATCATAAAGATATACTTCGCTTCTCCTAATCAATCTAAAGTTCCATTGATTCATGGTTGTGGATACAAATCCTCTTTATTATATTGTTCAGCCTCTGATAGTCAATCACCACCCAATTAGAGCAGTCCATCTTTTTCACAATCATGATTGGGCTTGTTAGGGCTCAATGATTGAACTAGGAGCCCACACTCTACTAGTTTGCTGATTTCCTCTTCCACTATCGCTTCAGCTGCCTTTGAGCATCAGATGGGTCTCATCCATATTGGTAATTTTTCCCCAGTGTCAACTTTATGGATTAAATTCTTTGCATATCTTAAGTTATAGTCATCCTGGGCAAACAAATCCCAATACCTTTTAGTAATATGAGCACCTCTTACTGCTGTTTTTTATTAGATCAGCGAGTTGACCTCAGTTAACTAATTTATTATTATTTTTAGCAAACCTTGCTGGCAATCTCATTTTGAAAAAAGGTCCCAAAATCATGGAATTTTCGCAATTCTGCCATTAAGATCAGATAAACAAATTTAAAGATCTGATTTTTCTCAATCTTCATTGGTTTTCCACTTAGATTCTACAGGAGAATTTGGTCTTCTCCATATCCCGGCATTACTATTCCAGGCGCCACCTAAGGCTCTATTCTGGACTTCTTCCATGGACTACTGACCTCTCCATACAATAGCTTAGGTATTTCAAAGTCAATCTTGTATTGACTATTATCTGCAATCCTGGAAGTATGGTACTCAACTTCTTGTTTTGTAATAAAATTTCCTAATTTTTTAAAATTTTCCATCAACATTTCTCTTTACTTTCATCCAACCAATTGGTAGCAAATTGGGATGATTCTATATTTGTAGATCAGATTAAAGATATTGTTTCTCCTGGTAAGCGGAGTTTCCCCATCTTTATATTAGACCAGTGGTAGCGTTCAACATAGTACTTTCAACATATTGTTCTCAAAGTTAAATTTAACTCCATATTTCCTAAAAACTCAGTCCCAATTAGAATGCCATAGCTTAGGACAACCAAAACTATAGGTGGGGCGGATACCGCCAAGGACCCAAATCAAATTGGTAATGCACTATTAAATCCACAAGATATGGGCATATTCAAATGGAAGTTCCATACTATTTCTTGTGTTCTAAATTGAGAAAGATTCTCTTTTCTTTACAAGTCTGGTAAAGATAATATTAATTGGAGCCATGCTGTTAATAATCACCTGCACCCATACTTGATTGAACAGTATATTAGCATACATACACTTAGAGTAAGCAAAGTAGTGTTTACTGAGTGTATAGAGGCATTATTAGCCAAAATAGGATGTGTATTATTTGTGCCGACAAATCAGGTAAATATTACTTAATTGCGCTTATATTTGACAGGTTTTCTTCATCTATCTTGATCTCATCTAGTTCATCCAGAGGCTCATTGGTTTATCAAGCCTGCTCGTTGGCGTGCATATGGATGAGCGACCTCCTTAATTATTTTGAGGTCAATCCCCTTTGCTCTGGCTCTGGTTAAAGCATTAACATATAGGTTGATCACTTGATAACGCTGGTCTGGCGCGTCATTATCAACAATCAGATTGCTGATGTCTATGTCCTCATTCATGATATTGGGAGGAACAGGTTTGACCGCAGCTCTAGAATGTTCCACATCTAGGCTGCGATACCCTTTCCCAACTCTTGTTGGGTTTAGCTTCCTTAGCCTGCACCAAGTTGATTTTCTCCTTAGGCTTCTTGCTGAAGCACTGGGCAGCGAAGTGACCCTTCCCCTGCACTAGTAACAGCGCATGTTACTCTTGTCTGTCCATTTGAACCCCTCAGGTTTGTTTCCTAACACTGTTTGATTGGGTGATTACTTAGTGGGTTGGTTTATTTGGTAGATTTGATTTTCTACCAGGCTAGGCTTGAAGCATTGCTTAAGGGCCTTGAACATGGCTCCTTATATCTTTAAGATTCCACCATATTCAGGTGGTTATTTTGGTAGCTAACGTGAAAAACATCATTTGATGTAAATCACAATAAGGCTGAAGAGCCAATTGTAATAAGATCTACACATCAAAATTGGTCAAGAAAATCACTTCAATTAAAATATGTGATTCTTGTTAAATTGGTTGGCGAAATTTTCTAAGGGTTTGTCTTTCAGGGATTAGATCCCCATGAATTCTTTCTTGCGATTTGAAATATGCGAGGGACTTCCAAACACCTTTAAAATTGCAGCCTTGGCCTCATAATAGGATCAGCTGTCTCCTTCAAAGTGAGGTAACATCAAATTTTGGCAGTGATTATCTAAACAGTACTTGATTGTCAAAGCTTTTTGTCTATTGCCACACATAAACATAGTCATGTGAAACAGGCGGAAGGATTCAGGAGCGTTATCCCAATAAAAAGTGGGTAGTTTGGCGTGACTTTTTATTCCTCCAAATTTTCTTTAGCTGCCATTTTTGGCTCAGCTACCCAACTGGCTAGAGGAATATATTCGGTGGTCATATAAGAAATGGTGGTAAATGCTGTTGGCAAATTTCTAGGAGCTGTCAACTTCTTAACTGGAGTTCTTAGGATCTTTTCTTCAGCATTGGTCACCGCATAGGGTTCACATTTGCATTTCTGATTCTTCAGTTCAACTTGTTTCACTAGTTGTTCTATGTCTTAGCTGAGTGAGTGTAAACATAAGCTATCTGCTTTGCATTCCTATTTCAAAAATAGAACTTCTTTGATCAGACTCCTTATTTCTTTTTCAATGACGTTACTTTTCAAGTAACTTATTGATAAATTGGAAACTTCTTTTACACTTTCCTCATTCTTAGTGACTCTCTCCTCTAGGGCAGCAAATTCTCTATGTCCGGCTGAGCTTAAGGTATTCTTATTGATGGTTGACAATTCCATCCATAGCTTTCTTAATTAGTCCTTATATGACATAGTGGATTGGCTTCTTACTCAACTAACCACTGTAGTGAGCACCAAAACGTTAAAAACTGGTTTTGACTGATAGTTCCCAGCTTTTAATTGCACAGGGTTGGCTATGTGCACAATTTTTTGCTTGATAGATATATATGAGCAATAATAGTATGTTAACTATTATCTGAAGTTTAATGAAAAAACCAGATGCGGTCCAACGTTAAACTTGGAATGATCCTCAAAATATTGATTATTCTGACAAATTGGGACTTTTTCCTATCCTGGCTGAACTTAATCCAATCTCAGATTCGGAGGTTTCCAGCCTTAGTTCCCATCACTCTGAGTCAGGGGAAATCTATTAAATAAGGTCTGATTCTCTTCTAAGAATATAAATCCTTACTCTTTATCCACAAAATAGAGTCCACAATTATTGTACTACAATATTGGCGGTTAGTAGGTCTAATAACACGAAAACCTTACCCATGACGTAACCAGAAAAATTTGAGTCCCATTCCAGAGGTGGAAAAACTTTCTTCAATGGAGTTGACCCTGTTCAGGTTTCATGTTGTTTCTTTCTTTTGGTAATGCCTGTCCCCTGGTCGGCTTGCATCGGTTAAATAAAAATAAAAATTATTGTACTACATTATAAATTAACTGAAGATGAATAGAACTTATTAGAACAATTTGCAATCTTAACAATTTATGAACAGTTTGCTTTATTAATAAAAATACTAGGTAATTTAAGGGAAAATTTAGTGCACAACTCTTTGGTTGGCACCTCAGCCATGAAATAACAGCATTTGCTATTGAATTACCCTGCATAGTCTCTTCCAGCGATGGTCTTCTCCATCGGGCTAATGATTCCTCTGTCAGACATCCCAGATACCTGAAAATGGAAAGAGCCAGAAATGTGCCCAAAACATTCCCGCTTAATTAAAGCAAACCAACCAAATTTGGCTACCAACCTGCTTAGGTAATGGGAACCTTTACCCATTTTAGCAGGGCACAAACCAACTGATTGACTTGATAATTGCAGGCGGTATAATTCACCTCACAACTGCTGATTAAATTCACAATCATCAGCGATGAAACCCAACTGATCCCAATCAGTACACCTCCTAGTTAATCAACGATCAACTATCAAATGACCCAATTTTGTCAGCAACACTGCCCAACGAGATCTTAGTCATTCACTAAGGTCAATACCTAATGGATCTGAACTCAGCGAATCAACCAAAAATCCTGGATATTATTAACCCAAAATTGAAGTCAACTCATATCTGATCCATTCTTTAGCAGACTTATCCCCTAGCGAACCAGCAGATAACCTAGGAAGCTGGAAAGGGGAAAAACCTCAACAGGTATTCACCTCATCCGTTTTGTCTTGTCACACTTCTTCTGGTAACCCAATTAGTTCATGAAATTGTTTTGTAATCTGGCACTTGTAGGTAAAACAATGGAAAATGCAAAAGTATGCCAGCATTGAAGTGTTTGTCACCTGATTGATAATAATCTCAAAGTATTATCCCTGTACCAGTACTGCCCATCTGACAAGGAATCAGTTGGGATCTTTCACAACCTGCAACCTTTGGAGCAAGGCGTGATTGGTTAGAACCTAAAAGTGGACTCCATACAGGTAGGATCAGATTTTCTTGACTGCTTGGATTACCACATTAGACTCTCACTCCATGACAGTGCAGTACTTTTGCCCTTGCTAAAAATCTTTTTAGTACTATTCAATTAGGCAATCCACCATTTCTTCATTCAGTTGGGCCTGTATTGCGCTAAGCTCAACATCACTTGCATTAATGTATAGGTAAAAGTTCTTGGTAAAGTCCATGAAGGCCAAGATTGGTGCTTCTACAATATCGCTTTAGCTCCTAGAAGGCCTGCTCTTGTTCCAGGCCCTACTCAAATTTTGTCTCTTTCAGCAGCAGATAAGGGAGGGGTGCAGCCAAGTTCACAAAATGGGGAGTAAACTTTTGGTAATATCCCACCATTCTATAAAAACTTGGTTGTCCCTCATTCTCTTGGAGGGCACCATTGCCACAATTGCTTTGACCTTCCCATCTTGTGATTTGATTCATCTGAGGCTGATCTCATGTCCAAGGAACTCCAGTCGCCTTTTGATGAAAGTGTATTTGCTCCATTTCAGTTTCAGATTAGATGCTTACAGTTAGGTAAAGACTTAATGGAGGTTTTGAATATAATCTTGAAAGGTTTGGATGAACATGTTTACGTTGTTTACGTAGATCAACATGTTGGACAACTTGAAGTCCCGAAGATCCAGTACATCACACGTGAAAGGTGGCAGGGGCGTTGCATAGCCCTTGTGGCAATCTTGTTGGCTTGAACAATTCCTGACTACTGATCAGGACACACTTCTCCTGGTTCCAGTGGGAGCTCTTTTCTTCCATTATCAATGGCAAAGACCATCTTAAATTAATATCTTAATCCTTTCAGTTTTTTCAAAGCATCATCTAAGCGTGGGAGCTTGTAGAAATTCTCTTTTGGTATTCGTTCATTTGGTGGTAATACATGTTTAAATGGTAAGTCCCATCATTTTTGCATACTAGCACTAGCGATGAAGCCCAGGGACTCTTCAATGGTATTATTAGTCCTGCTTCTGCTAGTTGATTTAATTTTTTAAGTTGTTATGACATCTTTAGATTTCAAAAATTAAAAAGGTTTGGATCAAATGTAATAGTGTATCCAGTATCCAGCTTGTTGATCTCTCCTTTCAGGTCCATAGTCATTGAATCTAGTAATAAAGATATCCTCAAGGCTAGTCAATAACTCGTACTGTTCCTTCTGCTCTTTATGGTCACATCTTCAAACTGAGCTCTTCAAAGTCTCATATGGCGTGTAAAAGTATAACATTTTTGCAACTGGTCATTTGGCCATTTGCAAAAATTTGTCTATATTTATCTTATTGGTTGGGTAGTAATATTTCCTTATATGACTGTCAAATCTCCTGAGTAGTTGGTGTCATAATATACGGTTAAGAATCTTGGTTCTTGGTGGAAGGTTCTATCATGACTAAAAAATTTCCAAGAAAGATCTAGCAAAATCTTCATGTTTATTGATAGGGTCATCCGGTGTTTATCCCCTGGTATGATCTCTATGATTTTGCTAACACTCAGCAGAAGCCCTTCTTCCGCGGTGCTGTGGAGAGTATTTTCTTCACATCCTAATCTGTAAGGATATAAGGATAGGAAGATAAATTGAAGTGTTTACAAAAACACATCAGTTGCTTTTGTGGCTTAACGCTATTGTCTTTTTACACCACAAGGTGTTTAAAACTCAGAATACTCATGGTGCTGGTTGTAAAGTCACTATTGACTCAAAACTAGGGAGAAACTGTGTCCCAATTAGGAAGTCATAGTGGTCATTATCTTATACCACCTCCAGAGATAATAGGACCATGCGCCTAAAAGATAGCTGTAATGCTAAGATTATAACTAGAGTGGTGAAGATGTCAGGTCCAGATGTTCAGTATTCCACATTTTAGTCAATATTTAGACATAAACTTTAGCCTCTTCATGGTTTAGATGAAATTATGTTAATTAAAGCTCCAGTGACCAGTACTGCCAAGAGTATACCTTCTGGAACACTGCCTTTAGACTTTCTTTCCACTTAACATCTCTTATGAGCAATTTTGAAAAACAGTTAATTTTTCAAAGTTACCTCACTGCATCGGTTTTCCATTTATATCTTGAATCCACCACCTGCTGCCAAGTTTGAGGCAGCGGTGTCCACCCACTAGCATTTACTTCCCAGAAGGCAATGTTGTGCGGAATGGATTGACCAGTTTACCAATTACATCTGGCCACTTTGTCCCTCCAAGGGATTAGAATTACACCTTGTGCAAGGCCATATAACCCACCCCCACCCCCTAGCCCTACCTAGATCCACTATCAACTTTTTCCTCCATGTAAAGAATATATCTCTTCCTATATGCCAACAAATTGATTATTGTGCTAACAGCGGCCACTTTTTCACCAGCATGATTTTTTAACTTCTGCCCTTACAAGGGCTATTTTGATATTGGCTTTCCCACTGAAGAGGACGCTGCCGCTGCAGCAGCAATGCCCTTAATTTACAAAAAAACACTCATTACCACCTAAATACATATTCCCTTGATACCACACTCATGGTGACCTTCGCAAACCTCCCCTCACACCTTCCCACTCAACACTCTATGAGGAGTTGATTCTGGGCTGTCCACTTATGGCACAGACACCATCCTCCAATTTATAGTCCCAAGTTGTGCTGAGCGCCTAGTGGCACCTTAGGAAATGGCCACCATCTCCTCATGCCAGCTGAACATGGCCCAGCACATCCCACCGCAAGCCTATATCACATCTGCACCTGACTATTTCTTTTGGGCTCCTACTGACAACGGTCACACAGTTTGTCACTACTGCCATGAATTGGACCATATAAAAAGCATGTCAATATAATTCACACCCTGCAAACATGGCCAACTCCACCTACAAGGACACACCAAGAGCGTTTAAATGGGGATTTGGTTTCTCCACCTCCCCAGGCCATGCGTTTGAATCAGAATCAATATAAAGTAATTCAAACCCAAGCTGACAAATTAACATAATGTTAACCAATCAGGTGCTGGATTGGACCAAAGTTTAATCCAAAAGAGCTTCCGCCTCAAATCTTACCCAACCATAGCCACCTATCACAGTTTTATCCAAGCCAACCAAAGTCCGTGTGACTTATTGGATGAAGTGTTTAATCTGTTGAAATCATACCACCTCAGGATAAACAATTCAATTTAGAACCTTATCTGAATTCAGAGTTTGATGCCCCACTCCCGCTCAAAAAATATGTACCCAAGCCAATGCTATCTCATTCCAAAGCAACCATAGCTTGCTAAGGCTTTGATGCCTACCCAAAAATTGCCATCTATGCAAAGCCATGGGTAAGATATTTCACTAAATGTAAACAAGGGCTGCACATCACCCAGTTACCCCCATTTTCCCTATAGTTTCAAAAGAGGAAATTGAACGCCTTGCTGAAACTGCCACCAACACTGTCAAACATGCCGCTGAACTGGCAGATTTACCCTATCCATACGTGTAACCATAACAACATCACAAATTTCGCCCATCTTCCTGATGTCCTCAACCAAGCTGAATACCATGCGGCCAAACAAAAGTAGGCTATGATTCAGGCCCAAAATACTAGTTTAAATGAATATCTGCTACGCCTCAACCCTTATCCTGCGGATTCCCCAATTTTTTGCTATCTGCATTGGTCCACCTCTTCAATGATGAAGTTGATACTAATAATTCGCCTGATCCCCCCTCCCACTCCACCATGGTGTGATAAGCGACTCACTGCTGTGCCATCTGGTAGGTTATTTTCTCGTTTTTTGTGTGCTTTGCTGCTCATTTAGGGCAGTTGGCTCATATTTTCAGTTTGGTTTGTTCTTTGAGTTTTTGTTTGGGTAATGTCCATCCCTTGTTCGGCGTACATCAAATAATTTTGATCACTGCTTTCACTTTTGTCACAATTTTACAAAAGGGTTTCCAGTTGTCAGAAATTCAGTATCAGTTTCAGAACTGTTTTATTTCTTCGCGCTCATGGTGGCTTTGATGGTAATCTTAATGTCCTGTTTAAAATTCCTCTAAGTTACCACCATGAGATGCTCTCCTTCTTTAACTAATTTGATGATTTGGTAGGCTTGTTTGCTTGAGCCATCTATATTTCATTTAAAATTAATCTCTGTAGTTCTATTACTCTTACCCTAGCAGACACAGCCTCTAGGCTATGTGCCCTTAGCACGTGGTACCCTGCATTCGCAAAGTCTTCTTTTTTGTAATTGTCTTCACCCTTGTTATGCAATTCCATCCAGTTTATGGCGTTAAAGATAAACTCCTTGGTGGTGCTTCCTTCTTTTTGATGAAGTTTAAAAGACAAGTTTGATAGGAGTGCCCAGACTGGTGACACTTATTGCAATATATAGTTCTTGATGTGGCAAGCGTTATAAGGATTTGGGATTTGTGACCTTAGATTTGTCACTCTTGTCATTAGAAACGTATATAGCTTTTCTGATCCTTCTTGGATTTGTTTCCATTGATCTTATTTTCCATTTTTTACGTCCCTTGTACGCCAAACAATGCTTCTTTAAGGCCTTTAGGGACATCACGCTTTTAAATGTGGGAGTAGTATGCAGCTTCAAGGTGGGATGCATTTTCAAGGAGTTTAGCAGGACAGTTTTCGCTATGAGAAAATCCATAATTCCTATTTTACATTAAAGATGATCTTTGAGACTTGGTAGCAAGAGGCGTAGTTTGCTACTACTCATTCTTGCCCATCTTCATAAGTAAGAACTCCTGTTTAATGTTTTGGACATCCTGTACTCTACCAAACTCTGAAAGGAGGTTGACATTAACTTTGGTCTTAGTCAGTTCAGGTCTTAATATCGCGCTAAGGATATCATGAGCCTCATGATCTATACATCCAGGCTTGAGGCGAGTGTGAGAACTACTAATGGATGCCATAAATAACTCAGAGTGAGAAACTTAATTTTTAATAAAAGTATAAAATAATGTTTTTATACTGTCTTTATGTTTTTTATTATTTTAAGCGGGCAAAACCAGGAAAGGTCCTTTTCTTGATACTAGTTTTTCCTATTTAAACTAGTTTGGATTTCAAGACCATTAATATTCGAGGCAAAAGAATAAAAGCTCAGTTATCTAAATTAGGTAATATAGGCTTTTGGCCTATCAGATCAAAGATAAAATTTTTTAGGAAAAACTGACATGTGCGGTAATGATTTGATGAATTGTATCCAATCATCAGCAAGTAAAATCTTTTCACCTCGGTGGTGGTCAGACCCAGATGGTAATGATTGGGTAATTTGGTGGTGGTTGGACCCGGATGGTAATGATTGGCTAATTCTTACCCTATCATTATCAAGTAAAATCTTTGCACCTTGGTGGTGGTTAGACTCAGATGGTAATAATTGGTTAACTTGCACCCAATCATTGACAGGTAAAATCTTCTTGCCTCACAGAGGTTCAGATCTGTGCGATATTGAACTCCTCGAATTTGGCTGAGAAGTCAGAGTAATACTATTGTTAGTATATACTTTTTTAGCCCAATTTTTGTGATAAATCATATTTTTCCGTTGGTTAGGATTCCACCGAGAATCTGACAAGGTCTTTTTGCCATTGGTGCTTATATCATTATTAACCACAATCTTATTTGTTGATCAGGCAGGAGATGGGCCAATTATAATAGCAGATTTGGAAGCACTAATACTTCCAACATTCTTTTCCTTAAGTCAAAAAGGTGAATGTCTGACATTTCCCCCCTCAAGAATGTTGGAAGGGGTGTAGGGTCGAAGGAAGCAGCCATGTACCCAGATTATGATAATTCTTGCAACCAAATACTTTATAGAATACTCATCTCCTCTCTTATGTATGATGGTATATGGCCCCTCCCAATTTGATCCAAGTTTTCCACTCTGGGGAGTTGTGCGATTGCAGTAATATAAAACCCTATCTGACACTTGGTGAGAGGGTAGAGGAGCTCAGAGCTCATTGGCAGCTTGACCTTTGTTAATCACTGTTTTTGCTTGGCTAGAATTTCCAGAATTTAATTCTTCATCCTCTTTTTTCTTTAAAAGATTAGTTCCCTTCCATTGAAATTCATCAGCTCCCTTGTTTTTCTTATGAAACTGCTTCGTTTTTTCATTGAGAAGTAGCTTTTGGGCTTTCTTTTCTTTATCAGAATGACTATGGGGGCCACATGTAAGTTCAGAATCTACATCATTAGTATGCGAGGGCTTTGACCAAGGTCCCTGAGGGGTAGCATTCTTGGAAGTGCGATTCTCTTGAACCTTGGAACAAGAAATGGCTGCCTCTTCAGTAGCGTGCGATTTCTTAGTGTTGCGCCCGGAGGTGACATAAGGCAAAGTGGAAGAGGGGTGTTCTTTGTTGGATAAATTTAATGGAACGTCGTAGTTCATTAAAGATAGGGTCCCTTGCCTCATGTTGATGATGCCTTCATACTCGATCATAAACTGAGTACCTATAAGCATCTCATAATTATTATTCAAAGCCACTGTGGAGGCCAATAGACTAAACTTCCCAATATTAATGGGAAGGGCCGAGTAAGCACCTAGTGCATGGGTGTTATTAGGACCAGCGGTTACAAAGTCTTGGTTGTACTCCAAGTCAGGGGAAGTTGGATCTTTTTTATCAACTTGAAGGAGATGATGTTCACTGAGGAGCCAGTATCTAAGATAGCCATCACCCAAACTTTTTGGATGACCACTTTGACCTTTGTGAGTATACCACCAGAAGTGGGCGATAGTGCTAAGACCTCCTTAAGATGAAGGTTGGAGGCTAATTTGCCTGCGGTCTCAGGGTAATTTTCCTTAAGAAACTTCATGGTATGGCCATGCTGGATAGGGCGAATGAGGCGAGACAACACCCCATCAGCGTTGCTGGCAGTATCGATATTGATTGGTTCCCCTGGAACTTGACAGATGTAAGTGTCCTCAGGTATGGTGGCTTCATCTACTTCCCCAGCGTTTAGGTGATCAGGGACCTCCACTTCCGCGGGAGCTCCCAGAAAGTAGTACCCAACGTTATTGTAACCCCCTCAGAGTCAGCCTCAGAGGTATTTTCAACCATGGGCAAGGTTGTAATCAAAGTAGGGGAGACAGCCACAAAGGGTGGGGTAATTAGCTTTGCTTTAACTGGCATTTTTACAGCCCCAGTAGTTCTGGAGGATATACCCTTAGAGCGCACACCTATTGACTGAGCTAAGGGAGGAACCACAGTAGGGATTTTCGCTTTTCATGACTGAGGAATGTCCAGTTTAAGTTGCACCAAATCAGCAGGTTTTACGGGGAGAACAGGCACAGGGGGCCTTACATCCAGCGTTTCAACTGGCAGCAGCTCTTCAAAAGTTAGAGCAGATGGTGGCACCTCCTCTTCATAGGTAGGGGCACATAAAGAAATATGGGCCACATCTAACAAAGCCTCTTTTATATCTTAGAAGGTGGTAAAGTGGCGTTTCACCAAGATGATATGCCTGGCGAGAGAGGGTTTTGAAGCTAACCCTGTTAAGATGGTGACGATAGCGTCATCCAGGGTAAGCAGGTTAGACGTAGCCAACCTTTGAGCGGTGAGATAGTACCGCTCAGCAAAACTAAAGAGGGTTTCACCCTCATACATGTTGAGGCACATAAAAGCCTGTTTTTCCTTGTGTAAGCCCTGATTGGATCTGAACTCAGCCAAGAGGGCCTTCTTAACATCTGGCCAGATGTACTGAGGATCCAGGTGAGGAACGATCAGCTCTTGGGCTATTCAGCTTAAGCAGGGAAGAACATACTGAACTTTTTGTTTGTCAGTGGCGCCATCCATTGCAGCTTCATAAACATACAGAAAGGAAGCTATGCTCCCTTCACCCGGGATATATCTATCCTTTAGGGGTAATTTGAATGGCCGTTGCTCCAACTTTTTGAGACGGGAGAAAGAGCTGGCTAGTTGCTTCTTGAAAGCAACTAATTGCAAGTCAGGAGAGCTGCTCACGTTGACAGTCTCCATTTTGTTAATACTTATCGAAGTATTCAGGGGGCTTGACCCCTGTATTGAGCACCAATTTGTGGGAACTGCCAATGGATGCCACAATAATTTCTCAGAGTGAGAAACTTACTTTTTAATAAAAGTATAAAATAATGTTTTTATCATAGTTTTTATGTTTTTTATTATTTTAAGCGGGCAAAACCAGGAAAGGTCCTTTTCTCAATACTAGTTTTTCCTATTTAAACTAGTTTGGATTTTAAGCCCATCAATATTTGAGGCAAAAGAATGTAAAGCTCAATTTCTAAATTAGGTAATATAGGCTTTTGGCCTATCAGATCAAAGATAAAATTTTTGAAGCAAAACTGACATGTGCGTTAATGATTTGATGAATTGTATCCAATCATCAGCAAGTAAAATCTTTTCACCTTGGTGGTGGTCAGACCCAGATGGTATTGATTGGGTAATTTGGTGGTGGTTGGACCCGGATGGTAATGATTGGCTAATTCTTACCCTATCATTATCAAGTAAAATCTTTGCACCTTGGTGGTGGTTAGACTCAGATGGTAATGATTGGTTAACTCGCACCCAATCATCAGCAGGTAAAATTTTCTCACCTTGCGGAGGTTCAGATCTGTGTGATATTGAACTCCTCGAATTTGGCTGAGAAGTCAGAGTATTACTATTATTAGTACCTACTTTTTTAAGCCAATTTTTGTGCTAAATCATATTTTTCCGTTGGTTAGGATTCCACCAAGAATCTTCCAAGGTCTTTTCGCCATTGGTGCTTATATTATTATTAACCACAATCTTATTTGTTGATCAGGCAGGAGATGGCCAATCATAATAGCAGATTTGGAAGCACTAATACTTCCAACATTTTTTTTCCTTAAGTTGAAAAGGTGAATGTCCGACAGCAAGCTTTTTGGAAGTTGAATTTTTATCCATGCTATTTTTGTACAACTGGAGAAAACAAGCAATTGTTTTTTTCTCTAGGTGTGTACATGTACTTTATTATAAGGTTTGATTTAGATAACTTAATTCAATGTGGTTGGCGTTCACCATGATTGATTTTTAGGCAATCAGTTAAGTGGCCAATATGGGTGTCTTCATCCAAATAACTGGTCATGCTGATGTAGGTTCTAGTACAGTATACAGTTGAGCCTTAGACTTGTCTATATTCTAATAATATTACACAGCATGGTAATGTGCTAATTTAACGCTAAGATATTTTTTAGAGTGCAGAATTTTACTCTGTTCTCCTTCTCAAAAATAAAATTTTACCCTCCATCTACTTAATGGCAGACTTAAGATTTACTATAAGTGATGGTCCTCTCACAGAGGAATGGAGGAAATTTGGGCTCTTCTTGCAGTTTTCTTGACGCGCTCAAACTGAGTATGTAAATTTTTTACTTCTAGTTCTAGGGTACGAACTCTTTAATGAATGGTTCCCTCCTCCATCACCAGGAGTTCAGAGGAATCCCCTCTATGGTACACCTTCATATATGAATGATTGAACTGCTCGTTAGGATTCTTATGATCTTTATTCTGGTCTAGTGGTGTCACCCTTGTAGTGAGCACCAAAGTCATCTTGATGACTTTGGCTAAATTAGCTTTTGGGGCCTCGCTGCTCAGGGGATCTGTTCTGTGCATATTAGACACCAGACATTCGTCAGAATGGGCATGATCATGCTCTTTGAATAAACCCTCTACTGACACTACACATTGTGGCATCATTCTCTTATAAGTGCTATTCACGCCCATGGAAGAACTTTTTTAAACACTCTATGACATGTTCTCTTTAGATTGGATCTCAGGACACAATGCAATACTATCTAAACTGACCTATAGAAGCTTGGCTCCAAGATATTCACAAAAACGAGTGTCTTGTACTAGAGCAGATTTAAAACAGCTTACTGTATTCTTTTCAAATTCTAATCCCAGTATGTTCATTGGAGATTAGATCCCTTAACCAATATAGTGAACCAAAAAAATAACCTGAGTTTCTGTGATAAGTTTTTAAAGTAAATTTTGAAATATTTTAATACTTGTTCTAAAAATCAGGATATAAAATGAAGGAAAATTTTTCATGATTTGGAATTTGGGTAGCAATATTGGGTTCTTTATGATCCCCTGGTGAGACGGCGTCTAATTTCTTCTTTAGTTATTTAAGACTTTTATTTGAGGTACACCAACCAGGGGACTGACATTTTTGAAAGAGAGACTCCAAAAACAAACCAAACCCTAAATATGGGCCAACTACCCTAAACGACATAAAGACACACAAAAAGCGAGAAAACAAACGACCAGGTGGCACAGCAGTGAGTCGTTTATCACAGCATGGTGGATTGGGAGGGGGAACAGATGGTTAAAAGTATAAACTTCATCATTGAAGAGGTGGACAAATGCAGATAGCAAAAATTTGGGGAATCCGCAGGATAAGGTTTGAGGCGTAGAAGATATTCATTGAAACTAGTAATTTGGGCCTGAATCATAGCCTACTTTTGTTTGGCCGCATGGTATTCAGCTTGGTTGAGGACATCAGGAAGATGGGCGAAATTTGTGATGTTGCTATGTTACACGTGTGGATGGGGTAAATCTGCCAGTTCAGCGGCATGTTTGACAGTGTTGGTGGCAGTTTCAGCAAGGCGTTCAATTTCCTCTTTTGAAACTATAGGGAAAATGGGGGTAACTGGGTGATGTGCAGCCCTTGTTTACATTTAGTGAAATATTTTACCCATGGCTTTGCATAGATGGCAATTTTTGGGTAGGCATCAAAGCCTTAGCAAGCTGGTGGTTGCTTTGGTATTAAATAGCATTGGTTTGGGGACATATTTTTTGGGCGGGAGTGGAGCATCAAACTCTGATTTAGATAAGGTTCTAAATTGAATTGTTTATCCTGAGGTGGTATGATTTCAACAGATTCAAAAACTTCATCCAATAAGTCACACGGATTTTGGTTGGCTTGGATAAAACTGTGATAGGTGGCTATGGTTGGGTAAGATTTGAGGCTGAAGCTCTTTTGGATTAAACTTTGGTCCAATCCAGCACCTGATTGGTTAACATTGTGTTAATTTGTCAGCTTGGGTTTGAATTACTTTATATTGATTCTGATTCAAACGCATGGCCTGGGGAGGTGGAGCAACCAAATCCCCATTTAAACGCTCTTGGTGTGTCCTCGTAGGTGGAGTTGGTCATGTTTGCAGGGTGTGAATTATATTGACATGCTTTTTATATGGTCCAATTCATGGCAGTAGTGACAAATTGTGTGACCGTTGTCAGTAGGAGCCCAAAAGAAATAGTCAGGTGCAGATGTGATATAGGCTTGCGGTGGGAAGTGCTGGGCCATGTTCAGCTGGCAGGGAGAGATGGTGGCCATTTCCCAAGGTGCCACTAGGCGCTCAGCACAACTTGGGACTATAAATTTAAGGATGGTGTCTGTGCTCTAAGTGGACAGCCCAGAATCAACTCCTCATAGAGTGTTGAGTGGGAAGGTGTGAGGGGAGGTTTGCGAAGGTCACCATGGGTATGGTATCAATGGGGATATGTATTTAGGTGGTAATGAGTGTTTTTTTGTAAATTAAGGGCATTGCTGCTGCAGCGGCAGCGTCCTCTTCAGTGGGAAAGCCAATATCAAAA
The DNA here is from genome assembly GCA_022478985.1 of Massospora cicadina. Classification (NCBI taxonomy): domain Eukaryota; kingdom Fungi; phylum Entomophthoromycota; class Entomophthoromycetes; order Entomophthorales; family Entomophthoraceae; genus Massospora; species Massospora cicadina. The sequence continues at coordinate 68,618 of JAKSZP010005649.1, forward strand.
TAGCCCTTTTAAGGGCGGAATTTGATAAATTATGATGGTGCAAAGGTGGCCGTTGCCAGCTCAAAAATCAATTTGTTAGTATATATAAAGAGACATCTTTAACTAATGTGGAGGCAAAAACGAATAAGAGGATCTAGGTAGGGTAGGGGGTGGGGGCGGGTTGGGTGGACTTGTGTGAGGTGTAGTGCTAAGTTCCTTGGAGAAACAAAGTTGCCAGATGTATTTGGTGGACTGGTCAATACAGTCTGCATCGTTTGCCTGACAGGCAGTAAATACTAGTGGGTGGAGCACCGCTGCCTACACTGGGCAGCAGGTGGTTGATTCAAGGAGATAAATGTAAAACCGATGCAATGAGGCAGCTTTGAAAAATTAACTGTTCTTTTTTTCAAAATTGCTCAAAAGTGATGTTGAGCAGAAAGAAAAATCTTTGATTTCTGTTTTAGTTACTTCGCTTATTTACTTAATTCAATATCCATGAGCTCATTCTCATAGTGATTATCCCTAAACCTGGATGTCCAGAAGCCCAAGCCTCAGTCCCCTCTTCTGTATTTTGCGCTGTAGTTCCTCCTTGGGTTATTAATTCTAAACCTTATTTGTTAATATGCTGTTCACCTATCAATTCATCAATGGCGTTTCTATATTACGTCTCACAACAGGTTTCCAAGAAACTCTCAAAATTGGTTAATTGCCACTTTTGGAAATACTTGATAAGGAGATTTTTTCATTCCCATCAGGTTGATTCAGTTGTGTCACTTCATCACCAACAATTTGCCAATTATTCGCACCCCAAAAAGTATAAAAAGGGTTCTTAAAACATAGTCAACTTTAGTGGCTTCATTATTTCACTTAGTAAATCTACTTGAGCGGCAAGTTTTAAAATATTTCAGATAACACATCCTGTGCACTTAGTAAATTTCTTGGGTTGGTTAAATCTATAAAAGGGGTCGTTCAATCCTTTGCATGGTGATTGAGTTGCCTGCAACCTCAATTATCTGGCTTTGGACTCTATTCATTTTGAAGTCAAGTAATGATCTTCTGATGCCCTTGTAGCCTTAGCCGCTTCACTGTTTTAAATAAAATTTATGTGACTAGCCAAAGATTCTTAAGTGCTAATCAGTATCACTAATTTGCATTGACTGAGAATCCTTGTAGTTGGAGTAGCTGACAAAGATAAAAACCTTATTGGAAGGGTCTCCTGTTCTCATAGAAGCTTTTAAAGCTTACCACTAGCAATACTACCAACCACAAGCCCCAAGACACTATCACTAGTAAATATTATGATTTACTTTCTTTTATGTTAATAACCTATTTGCAAGAAATAAGCTTTTTGTTTTACAAGGGCACTGTCCTCACACGTTTACCTTTGTTTTTGTGTGCATAATGACCTATTCATCAGAAATCCAGCGCTGTTGTGACAATCATGACAATAATAAACTGATTTTAGATTTCTTAAAAAAGCTTGAAGCTATAAGGCAATCCTCTCTATATCAAGGCCTTTTGTTTATTTTTTTAGTACTAGATGGTCCCAACCTGAGTGGGGATTCATCGATGTTTATTGAATTATGCCTGGGCTCCTAAGAGCCTGAGGCGAGGGAAGGGGAGGTATGAGGCATCGAGAAAGTGAGGGGATTTGCGCGCCAGAGCCGTGCTGCAGTGACAACTGAGCGGGGGAGGGTTGGCGACATAGTGCAGACCTTCAGGGCCATCTCAAAGTGTACCTGAAAGTGGGTGATCATGTATGGAAGGGTCCACACCTGCTGGTCAAAGGCAGCACGAAGGAAGGAGTTATGAATGGTCCAGATGGCTGTGGCATAGGCGAGGACACGGAGGGGTCAGTGGCAACCAGGCAATGTCTGCTCGAACATGAGGTCTTGCACAGGGTATCCAGACCAGGGCTGAGCATGGAGGAGCGCGCGGGCCTTTGGCCAAAATGCGGCGACACCTGGACAGGTGAAAAAACGATGGAGGTGGGAGTCAATAGGTTCTGCACAGCGAGGGCAGCTTCAGTGCTGGAAGGTAGGGCCAGTCCGGTCCCCTGTCCTGTATGAACAGTGGAGCACCCTCCATAAGGTGTTGGACACCTTTGCTGACAGGATGGGGCAATAGACGTCCTTCCACAATTCCTTAAGGTCAAATCTCACAGAGGGAGGGAGGAGCTCAAGGAGCCTTGGGCAGATGGGAGGACGATATTGGGGGTTGAGGCGAGTTGTGACAACTTGTCCATTGTGCACAATTGCATGGCGACGGGGCTGAGGCCAGGGCCTTCCCTTCTGTATGGGAAGGCATGGTGGATCCGCGCGCCTACTCGTTTCAGGGCAAGGAGAGCCTGGTTCCAGTAGGGGAATGAGGATGGTTTCAGGAGATGGCCTGGGTGGTTTGTGAGCCACTCCTCTAATGAGGTCAGAGATGCTCTAGGAAGACCTAGAGCTGCTGACACTGACTGGCGGAGGGCGGGCGCCCATTGGGGCATGGGGGTCGCGTCTTAGCAGACAATCGACCATAGGAACTTCAGGAAGATTGTGGTGGCGTGGGATCGCGTGTCTAGAAGCCCTAGGCCCCCTTCATTGCAGGGTCAGGCAATGGTTGAGAGGGCCATTGATGGATGGTTTGAGCCCCAGATCCAACAGCGGAGGAGTACATTGAGCCGCGTATAAAAGGCATCTGTGAATGGTTAGGCGTGCGCTAGGAATTAGACTTTGGAGAGGAGGAACACATTGGCCATCAGAGATCGACCCTGGGGGGTGATGTGCCGCCAGTTTCAGCTGGAAATCCTGGAGTTAACTGCTGCGAGTAGCAAGTCCTCATTGTCTTTAAGCGCAACTCCTTGTTGGTTGGTGAGAACGCCCAGGTGATGGAAGGTACCGCGCACAGATTCAATACCAAATGGTGGGGGGAAGATGGGGGAGCCAACCTGTACAACTGTTGTCTCGGAGGTGTTGACCATGGCGTTGGACGCCTTGGTGTACCTCTCAATGGTCACAGCAGCGAGGGCAACATCCCTAGGGCAGCCAAATGCAATGGCGGTGTCATCTTCAAATGCCAAGGTGCGGGTGGGGCTTTACCTGGGACCAGAGTCCCTTTTAGATTGTCCTGTAAGGAGGCCAAGAGGGGGTTGAGGGTGATGTTAAAAAGGATAGGGCTCAGGGGGTCCCCTTGCCGGAGACCTTTTCCAACTGGTACTGCCACTGTAAAACCCATTGCAGGACTCTGGTGTGAAGCTGGTCATAGAGCGCTGATATCCGTCGCCTTGCTGCGGGGGAGAGATGGAAGCGGGCCAAGGAAGCATCAATATACTTCCAGTCCACCTAATCATATGCTTTCTCCATATCCAGGAGAGCCACAAAGCCATTCACCTTACGAGAGTTAGCAGTCAAAGTCACGTGAAGGTCATTATAGTTGTCCCATAACGACCTCCCTGGAATAAACCGTGCTGGGATGAAGAGAGGCGAGGTGACGCCCATTTGGTGATGCAGTTGGCCAGAAGCTTCGTGAAGAGCTTGTGGTCTGTGTTGATCAACGCTATGGGGCGCCAGTTCGCCAGGTTCTCACGGTCTGACTTCTTGTGAATGAGGGTCGTGATTGAGCCTCTGAAGTCGGGAGGATCTCGCCATTCACCAAGAGTGCAGCGAAGAGGTCGCGGAGGGTTCTGGCTATCACCGCAGGTTCCAGAAGGTACACCTCGAAGGGTATTCCGTCTGGGCCTGGGGGCTTTTAGCCTTGGGGATTTCAGAAGGGTTTCCATCACCTCCTGGATGGAAATAGGCGCCAGTAGAGCCTCATCAGCCCGTGGGTCAATGGGAGGCTCTGGAGCACGCCACAGGAAGTCTTGGATGTCCGACGGGTCCACCTGGGTGGCATGGAAGAGGCTGGAGTAGAAGCGGTGTAGTTCCTGCGTGATTTCCTCCTTATCCGAAGTGGTTGTAGTGCCAATCTTCAGTGCAGTAATATCCTGCGCTGTTGACCGGGCTTTCTGTTTCTGAAAGAAGAAGCGGGTGGGGCATTCCCATTGAGCATAGTAGCGAGATGTTGTAAAGTTTGCTGCCCGTTCTTCCTGCAGTGTGAGCTCCAAGCGGAGTGCTTCCTGCGCCGCTTCCCAGTCTTACAACCATCTGGGAGAGGGCGAAGGCTGGCAGTTTCGCTCCAGATGTCTGATTCTGGCTTCCGCCCTTTTGACTCTGGCGCGAGCTGCAGTCATCTGGGCTTTGGCACAGGTGTAAGCAGCGAGGGTGATGTTCTCCTTGGTCACCGCCCATCTAGCCTTGTGGTCAAGCAGGTGGGGTGGTGGGGAGGTGAGAGTCTCCCATATGGTCATAGAAGGCTTCTCCTTAGTGAAGGGGTTGTTGAGAAGAGCTGGGGCAACCCTAGGCCAGAACCTACGCGACGGTCTAAGTGTGGTGGTGAGGACAACGGTGAGTGACCTGTGATCACTCAGATGGTTGTCACGAGAGATGGGAGAGGAGACGCGGCCAATTAGCAGGGGGCCAATCATTGCCATATCTATGCGTGACGCTGACTGGAAAGCTCCTCCATCATACTGGATCCTAGTCATGCAACCTAGGCCAGAGGCGGAGGGTGGAAGCGCATCTATAAAGCCACTCAGGCAAAGGAAATCCTGGAGGCGACTTGATCCAGGGCGTTCCTTTGCTGCAGGGGGGTAAGAGTCATGGACGCGACTTATGGTTGTGTTGAAATCTCCTAAGAGGACTGTATTCCGTGGGAGATTGAGTTGGAGGAGCTCTTCCAAGAGCCAATTTTGCTCCTGACCTGCATTAGGCAGGTAGATGCTTGCAGCGAAGAAGGAGAAGTCAGGAGTGGTGAGTTTGGCCAGTATGAGGCGGCCACCTAGATTTTGTGAAAAATAATGGGTTTTAACCTGGGGGACAAAACAATAATGGCGGCATGGTTTGTCCAGAAGGAGTTGCCTCCAAACTGTTCATTCCATGCAGATTGTTTGTGGGGGAGGATATTGGGCTCCTGGACAGCAGCGATGTCAATTTGTGCTGACCTGAAGTTGCGGAGGAGGCGGGCTCTCAGCTTAAATTCCAGCAACCCATTCGCGTTGATGGATTGCAGGGCCAGGGTGCTGCCATGGGGACTCATAGCTGTTCCCCTCCATGTCATGGGGGGTTGCCAGCGCTTAACCTGCTTCTGTGAGGCGGCTAGTTTTGAGTCCTTTAGCTTGACTATTAGCTGCATTCCGTGAGGAGCATCGAGGGTTCTGAGGGGAAGGAGAGGGTGGATGGCGGAGGACCAGTAAGCCAGCCTAGGATGCTGCCCCCACTCCGTTGCAGGGGAAGGACCTGAGGGTGCTCAATGGCGACCTCCGCGGTGTCCCCATTTGATGAGTCTAAGTCCAATTTCACTTCCTCCAACCCTGCAAAGGATCCTCACAAAATGGACTGTGGGGTTGGGGTAGGACTCTCTGAGATGGCACCTCTACCGCAGGCTGTGGGTTGCCAGTCCATGCTGGTGGGCATAGCTCCATTGGGAGCTGAGGGTTGATGCGATAAATCGCTGGTGGAGGTTGGTGGGGGTGCCGCGGAGCCCTGAGTGGGGGTGGCTGACGAGGGGCACCCTGTGGGAGATGTCTTGCGCTTGGTGAGAGAGGGAGTTGACTCTGGGAGATTGGAGGGGGTGCCCACTGGAAGGGGGGCATAAGCGCGAAGGTATCCCATACCAGTAGTGGGGTTAGCTGTTTCAACTGCTAGGCGTAAGGCCTCAGGGGACAGGTCTTGAACGGGAACCCATTGTGTGGGTTGTGGAATTGCTGCTGCGGCCACGTGGGATCGTTTTTGGCCTGGTTTAGGCTCCTGGGTGGTGGCTAAGAGGGCTTGTTTTCGAGCTGTGCAGCCACTATACAAGTGTCCAAGGGCGTTACACCATGAACACCGGGGGCGTGCCTGATCAGGGTCGACAAAAAAGATCTTAGGGCATGCCCCAACTACCGCCACAAGAGGAATAACCTCAATGTTGCGGGATACAGTGGGGAAGGGGATGAACGACGCCCTAGCAGTGCGAGATCTTTGAGTGGGAGCATAGTAAGAGGGGACGCTAAAGTCCACTCAAAGAACAGACCCAAACTCCATTAAACCACGATGGAGCGCCAGTTTAAGAGACTCAGGATCAACAGTCATTGGTAGGTTGGAAAAAGTAACCCATGAAATTTTCTCCAGGTGAGAGTGTGTGCGGGAGATGCGAAGAGATCCACGCGGAATAATGACCTGGAGGGTGGCAGCATGGTTAGCAAGGGCAGCTTCAGTGAAGCCCACATCGATGTAATGGCCCTCCACTGATTCATGGATGGTGCTGTGAATTGGGAATGTCTCCACAATCGCTGCAAAGTATGAGAAGTAATCCTATTTATAAAATTCAACAGGGTTATGCCCATAATAAAGGTGAATTGCATGGGAGAGGGTTGAGAGAGGTAGAGCTTTTTGCGCTCTAGTTTCGGCCCATTTCTTCTTAACATCAGCAATAAACGCCGCTTCACGAGGATCAGCTTTGGGTAGCATTGGTGCCAGAGGTTTTTGCCACGCCCCAGTGGCACCTTTGGTACGTTTGTGTTTGCTTTGGGCTGCAATCGCAGGTTGAGTGTGAGCTGATGGTTTGGACAAGTTTGCGGAGTTACCTTGTTGCTGGAATGTTACAGAAGTTGCTGGCGTCATATTGAATTAAGGGGCGGATTGTTGGGCCTCAATAAATTGGGAAGGCCCATCTAGTTGCTATTAACTCCAGCCGATTGGGAGGAGGGCGATGTTTCATCACCATCCCAATCTATTTGGGTAAATTCAGTCCGAGTATTTGCTGTGATTTTGTGGGAAAAACTCACTGGCTGATTTGTGAATTGGTCGTTTTCAGCATATGGAGATAAAGTGCCAACTTGAGAAGTGCCAATTATGGGGTTTAAATGGGACGGGTGAGATTGGAACTGGTGTGAAGTTCCAAAATCTGAACCATTTGAATCCCCATTGGGAAGAGTAGATTGTCCCAATTTGGTGCTTAATGAACTAGAATGTGCGGATAATCCAACCTTACATCCGAGGGTTTGGGGGCCAGGTAATTTTTGGGCCTCACTAAATTGGGGAGGCCCATCCAGATTGGAATTAACTTCAGACAATTGGGAGGAGGGCGATGTTTCATCACCATCCCAATCTATTTGGGTAAATTCAGCCTGAGTATTTACTGAGATTTCGTGGGCAAAGCTCACTGGCTGATTGGTGAATTGGTCGTTTTCAGCATATGGAGATAAAGTGCCGACTTGAGAAGTGCCAATTATGGGGTTTAAATGGGACGGGTGAGATTAGAACTGGTGTGAAGTTCCAAAATCTGAACCAACTGAATCCCCATTGGGAAGAGTAGATTGTCCCAATTTGGTGCTTAGTGAACCAGAATGTGCAGCTAATCCAACCTTACATCTGAGGGTTTGGGGGCCAGGTAGCTGGGTATTGCCCCTCATGGGGGGAGCCAGAAACACGTCGTCAGCAGTAATAGATGGGGCTGAATTAGCTGACACAATGGGGGAGGTGAATGCCTGGATGGGCTGAGTTGCATTCAACTGAGCAGACGCCATTAAAACAGCGTGGGTGATGGCCTCCTTGGTTGGAGGGGGCCCAGCGGGTTGGTGGGAGGCAGCGCACACAGAGCTGTTGGGCGTGCAGGTTGCAGAAGTGCGATCAGGTGAACTGGCGCTAGTTGAAGTAGCTCCAGGTTGGGGGGTGGTGCCTGCTTTCATGGCCGCTGCTTGAGAGTGGGTGATTCTGGTTGACCCTGAGGTGGGTAACCGAGGGTCGTTTCGTTTGGGGTGGTTCTGGCTCGTTTGGCAGAGCCCGCGGGTTCTTTTGCGGGGTTTCCCGCCATATTTGCTAATACTTTTCATAAATCTCTTTAGTGGAGCCAAATTTTAAGGCTGAATTGATTTTCGAAAATTGATGTCTAGCAGAAAGAGAAAGGCCTTTTGTTTATTAATCTATGACTTTATCTACATTATTATTAACTTTAGTGAAATTTCTTAATATGATAAAAAGTTTAACTATACCTAATGAATAATATGTATACAATGTAATAATGTACATCAGTGTTGATACCAAAGTACCAGGCATAATATGGACATATCAATATAATGGACCCTTGAGAGAATTGACACTTAGGCTTCCAAAAGGGTTAAAATGAACCCATTGTTTATATATATAGATAATTTAATAATAGGTAAGGCTCAAATTTATTTTAGATAATCTCCTGGTCTAAGTTGAGACCAAATTCTCCAGTTTATAGAATGATCAACCAAAGTAGTGGATCATTGGAACGTGACGTGACTTACTCTATCTTTTACTCTAATCACTTATTCCTTAAAAAAATAAATGAAAAAGTTTTCTGCATAAACATATTTTTTGCCCACACTGCTACAAGACAATTAAGACACATTTGATACTTACTGCCCCTGCATGGGGCAGCGGAGCGTCGTCACCTGGAATTTTTCAGTTACCACTGAAACGCACCAATGATCGCCCAGATAGACCCTTAACTCTTCAAGTTGTTACATCCTGCCTTAGACTTAGCCCAAAACCTCACAAAATTTCAGGTGGTACACTGATGCCCCTGGTGCTCCCTCAAGGCAACCTGCATTTGAGTTAAATATGAGAACCTAAAACCCTATGTGAGCGCGGCCATTATTGAGATGGTCACAGCAATTTATTACCCTTCCAGTTAGTAGATTTCTGACCCTACAAGGGTTACTTCAACTTTGCTTTCTCTTGTGAAGCTCATGCTATGTCAGTAGCACAGCTGCCCTTAATTTACAAAAATAAACTTATCCCAACCATATGATCCCACTTTCTAGATGAGGACACGCTGGTGGTCCAGTTCACCAGCATGCCCTCCCACCTATCCCCAGAATGACTATGCCATAAACTCATGGAGGGCTTGGGTGCATACGGTGATGACACCATGTTGCAGTTTGTGGTTCCCAACTGCGCTGATTGTCTTACTGTACCTCACACATTTGCAAAATCTGACCCTACAACAGCGACACCCACCTTGAAAACCCTATATGCCGTGTTCTGTTTCACCACTGACCATCTATTATAAGAACGCATTAGAAAAGTCCAAATCATCTGCCCATTGTGCTTCAAACTTGACATATAAATTACAAGTGCCCGGCATTTTTCGCTGAAGCTGCTTCTGACACTCCTCTTAGAGCATCAGCTCCGTTAGAACCATGACATTTTTAAAATGTGGATTAGTTCTCCCTCCCCCACCTTCATCTGCTATATGTGCTTCCCTCACCTCTCTGCATAACCTAATCTTGACCACCAGAACCTTTCCTGAGCAGTTTGCTGATCAGGTGCCAGTGGAACTTTCATGGTCTATCTTGCATGGCCAATCAATTTTTACCACACAAACAACTCCTGTTGCTGGCCTGGCACTGGCCATTTTTAATACATTTAAGATCCTTAAACTGAATCGATGAATAAACAGATTTATGGGATCAAACCTGCTTTCTAATGAACGAATTCTTCCTGAATTTTCCTGATTTGATCCCTATCCTCCGTTTCAATTCTCAAAATGGCTGCCCAATTTATATATAAATTTGCATAAAAAGGCTGTCAAAGTAGCTGGTGCCCCACCAACTCCCTCCTCCGCCAAGACTTCCATATGGAGATGGAGCCACTTTTGAGGGTATTCCCTAACCTAATTTCTCTGAAGATTACCCCAGAAGATGCAAGTATAAGATTGAAAAACTAGCCTTTGCTATGAGACACACATGCAATCATGTGGAAGTAGCTTCACGCTTCACTCAACACTATCCTATAACCCACCTACAAATAAAGTCCTTTAAATGCATACCTGAACTTATTTTCTTCACTGAACACCAAATGACTCAATACATTGAGGCATTACACCCCTCTGGCCTCATTGACGAGGAAACCCCACATCTATATAATCTTCTGTATCCACTCCGCTGATTCTTCAACCCCCTTTCTGACCACCTTTGACCGCCACCTAAAGCAATCGTTTGACAAGAATTACCCAGATACCCCTTCCCCTTATTATATGGATGCTTAGGCAATGATGAGGCACCAAAGTAGGATCTTTTTACTATTATATGGTAAACCTTAAATTTGGCACATAGTGAATAAAGATGCATGTAGGACCACCTCTTAGGTTAGGCACTACTAGTACTAAAAAAAGAAAATGGTGTGATTCCTCTACCAAATGCCTTATGAGACTGTAAATTTGAATCATATTCAGAAAAAGGTATGAGTCTGAATCTTCCAAATATTGAATTATAGGATACTAAAGACTTATCAAATAGGTGATTTTAAGAGCATTTTTTTTCTATTAATCTATGTTAGAACTATATTCTTAAACTGGATGTGCTACCTAATAAAGAGCCTCCAATTCAGATAGTCTTCCCTCAATAATCATATTTTTTCTTTACCACAAGTGGATTATACTTTTTTAGTAACATATAAATACCTCAAAAATATATTTCATATAAATATAACGACTTTTATTTTAAATCTCAGTTTGGCGACTATGCTGCAATAAGTCCCTTTTTCTATTTAGCATAATACTGTTAATCTAACTTCCAGAAACTAAGCGAGATTTGGTCATCCTTAAAATGGTAAAAAATTTGTGAAAGTCATAGACTCAAAGCAAGGGCTGACTGATGGGCTTCTTTGGATACAGCACCAATGAGCCTTTCAAAAAAGGAAGCTCTAGAGTCTGGTGCCCACTAGAGAGGCACAGTCATAGCGTTATTTATATTAAGTTGATTGTACCATGGAAGATATTCCTAATATTATGTAATTCACTGGATGCAAAACGGAAACAGGTAAGATGATAATAACTGGGAAGTCCGCCCTTGGTCACATTTAAAGGAGTGCAAGAATATCCAATGGAGATCCATAATCGCTAAGCTTAACCTGAAATTACAATGAAGTGGTCAGAGACTCAACACAAGAAAGAAAAACCAGGGGAAAGAGCAAAATATGAAGGACATCTGCCATGGACAGGTCTTTTATGCTTCTATACAAATTAATGTACTCACAGAGACATATGGCTCAAGTGTGAGTCTTTCCAGATATTATGCGGTTTGTACATTTAGCAATTTACCATATTATACACGTATTAGGGAGTCCATAATAAGGAGCTTCATTATTACATCATTACCCAAGAGGCGTCAAGAAAGGGATATGATCAGATATATAAATTAGCATCAAAAAGTATAGGGGACATATTCTAATGGATCAAAGTAAATCATTCATAGATCGTTAAATTTATAACCAAGTGGGGACCAAATTTTGAGTTACCAAGTATGTGTAGAAAGTTATGTAACTCCCCAGAAAGAATTTGCGGAGTCTACTGAAAGGCCTAAGATACTATCTGAAACATTTTCTCGAGATCTTTTGACAGCAAGACTCTGAAGCCAGTGGTGAACGGCGGCCTATGTTTCTACTAGCCTTCACAACAAGAAAAACAAACAAAGCTCCTCAAGTCCTGACTAAATCTTGACCTAAGTCAAAATTATGAGCCTTATTTCCTTCAACCTCAGAGGTTATATCATTATATAAACTTATTACCCAAGTAAATTAAGTTATGAAGTACATGGTATCCCTTGAAACTCAGGTAGCTCTCCACTCATTTTCCAAGCGACTCAACAAGCTGGAGAGCAATAAAATGAGTAAATCCTCTAGACAGGAAGATTTTAACAAGATTTACCATTGCTTTTTGAGGCTGGGAAACGGTGGAATGCTCTCGTGGTAGAAGTAAAGGCCAATATGGACAAGTTTACTCAAAGCACTGAATTCCAGGAGATGAAGGAAGACTTAAACTGGCACATTGGAGTTTTTGAAGATAAAACTCTTACAAACTTTGCTCTATCACTCATCAACTAAACCTCTACACTTGGCATACAGGTTGAAAAAGTCTAGAAAATAATAAAGTTGTTCCTGAAAGATGCACTAAAATGATGGGGTTCACGCCAAGGCTTACCATTGAGAAATAGATCAACTTCTAGATTTACTACACTATCAGATTTGATGACTCTCTAGACAAGTTGGGCAGAGAAGTACACATACTGAAACGCTGAATCAGAAGCTCCATAGTACATGTTGACACAGGATTGTAAGTCACTACATTCAAACCTACCTTTAAGGAAAGCTTACACTTGGAGAAGGAAGATTGCATCCTTCCTATACATATATGAAGCTCAATGGATTGTTAAACTAATCAAAAGTTATAGCACATCTTGTCTTGTTTCAGTCGCATGGTCTAAAAGGTATGGCAATTCACATTGACAACCTGAATACTTGGGGCCAAGTGAAAGAAGCGCTTATCAATAAATTTGGTTCTGAGCAAAGCTTGATTTTGAAGAATCAGGCCTTAATGAAGATTGCGCTACGCTGAACCAATACCTACCCAAATATGTAAATCACCTCTATATTGATGCTCAAACTCTAATGGAAAAAAATGCTTAAACTGTATGATGCCATAGATGCCGTTGCCATGCACGTCACTCAGTCAAATGATGCCTTGACTCTGTTTCAGACATCAATGAAGCGATACTTGATATGATCAACATACATAAGCCAGAAATTACTTGGTAGGCTACCAAAAAACCCAGAGTGTATACTTTACAGAAAACAAAATTCAAGAAAGCAAAGAAACTCAAACTACTATTTTAGGAGATTAAAACACACCAAATATGAATGCTTTAAGAGAAACATGCCCTCGCTAAGCAAGGAAAAGGGAAATATGCTTAGGGTCAGTTATTATAAAGTCAACCATCCTAAAGTATCTAAAAACAAAAATTGCCAATCACTCACTTTGTGTGCATTATGAACTATTTTAATGATGGCTCTGAGGGGGTTACAAAATTACATGCTACTAAACCTTAGTTACACCTGCCAGGATGTCATCCCAGATCACTTAAACACTAAAAATATTGACTGCGCTCAAGTCCTGGAGGAGATATAACTAATCCAAGTTGGTAAATGTTTAAAAGTAATTGATACAGCCAGTGATTCTGACCATTTTATTGCACTAATGATCCGACCTATCTCAAGCATACACATTCTTTTGGAAATCAAGAAGGTATATGAGACTCCAAGAAAGCTCAATGATATTTTATCCCAAATAGGCTTTAGCCCTACAACCAAAATTTGAAGGAACAATAACCATAGTAAAAATGGTGATTCATAAGGTCCTACTAATGGATATCTTATATACAGGACTACTGATAAACGTCTTCTTGTCCTGGCTCATCAAGAAGATCGAACTTTCCTAGACCTTGAGTAAACCCAATAGTATAAAACTGCAGGTCTGAACAGCATTAGAGTAATAAGCGCCAACTTTTCCTTGACAATTCAATAATTAAAAACTAGTTTTCTCAGCTCCTGTAATCACCTTGGACAACAGCCAGTATGACATACTTATCAGGACATAATTTAAGGTTGAATATGAAAGTGTTATTAATTTAATGGAAGGTTATTTATCTCACAATCTTAAGTTCCCCTTGTGCTGAATAATAAATAATACATCAAGAAGGAATACTTTTTCTGGTTAAGTATCCTGTTTATTCTTTGCCTTTAAGTTATTCTACTTCTTGATGAAAATTAAAAACTCCATATTCAGTATATTCAGCAGAGGGCATACCATTTTTTGCTCTTATGGAGGTAATGATTAAATTATGAAAACAAAGGGCGGTTTTAAAAAAAATAACCTTGAATATACCATATCTACCTATTACACATCAAAAGCATTGATGAGGTCTGAAGATTTGAACTAAGAGCATTAACAGGTGTTATCAACCCAGCTTATCAGCGGATAATTGAGTTATTACTTGAAAATCTGACAAATTATGAAAATATAGTCAAAAACTTGGAAGGTGGAAAAGGACAAAATTTTAATTTTTAATAGATTAATAAGATACAATTAATTAGTAGGTACCTTGGAAAAAGGCAACTAATAATTGTTATAATTTGTGCATTACCTAAAGTTCAAAAACCTATAAGATAAATCAAAAGGAGCTTGAGAAGGTGCAACAGCTACTTAAAAATTACCAAGATGTTTTTCAACTTCAGGTGTTGATTATGGTCATATAAAAATTGAATACACAGCATTGACATAGTAGCTTCAAACCAATATTATCAAAGCCCTATAGTAAGCTGAAGGTAGAGGAGCAATACATGAAGACTGGACTAAAACTTTTATCAGTTGCTGGCTTACTTGTACCCCCCAGAATTTATATCTATGCCCCTGTTATTCATTAAAAAAATGGTGGTCGCAGAGTAGTGATAGATTACAAAAAGCTAAAAAGCCTCACAAAGTAGGACAGCTATCCCATTCCATGACTTGACAATACTCAAGCCCAACTTTCTGGCTTGAGTTTCTTCTATAATATAGAACTAGTGAGTGGTTACTAAAAATGAATTTATCACCAGAAGACTAAGAAAGTGCGCCTTAATATGCATGGAAGGATTATCTCAACCTATCCAGCTCCTGAAGGTAAATGTAAGGCGCCTGCTTCATTCCAAAAGGCGATGGACCACATCATGCAAGATCTCAAATTGAGTGTGTAATTCTTTATTTATATGACATAAAGGAGTTTTCAAACCTTTACTGATTATCTTGACTTCTCAAGTCAGTTTTCAGCAATTACAAGAAAAGCAACATTAAACTTAAGCCTTCAAAGTGTACCTTCTTTAAACATGATTTGAAATTCTTAGGAAACACCATATCGCAGGAAGGAATCTTACCCTTATATGATAAGGTTGAAGAATTCTCCAAGATTTCCAAACTGAAGAGACTCAGCGATATATTAGTATACTTAAGAATGATGGGGTATTACCATCAATTTATCCCTAATTTTGCTCAATTCACTGAACTTCTTGTTTAAATAATTGCAAAGAGTTTCCCTTTTGTAAGGGGTTTTAAAGAAATGTGTTTGAGACTATGAAGGATTTGTTAAGATAAGACCAATTTTGTGACATCCAAACTATGGGAATCCATGAATTCTTTTTATGGACATCTCCAATCTAGCATTAGGAGCCATTCTCTCACAGCTTGTTGATGAAGGCATTGACCACCCAATGTCCTTAACAGTAAGAATCTTTAAAAGTCTTATCATAATTACAGTGTCACATAGAAAGATTTCCTAGCATTTCCTCTCACAGTGAAAAACTTCTGGACCTTCCTATATCATACAAATTTCAAAGTCATTACAACCCACGTTTCTTTAAAGTGGCTGCAGAATATGAGAGATCCTACTAAAACTAGTCCAATGGGTGCTCAAACTGCAAAACTATGACATGAATATTGTCCATTATGCAGGAACGTGACACATGAATTTAGATATTATGGCCTTTCCCCCAACTCAATTTAGATAACAGTAAAGCTAAATGATTACATGACAAACTTATAAAGCTAGATTATTATGAGGGCAAACATGAACCAGTTCACAAGATGTTGAAGTGACAAAAAAATACCAAGGTTCCTGATAGATTATATATCTTAAAGTAGAAACATACTAGTTATCTAACCTATGACCTTCAAAATGGGTGCCAGTTATAATGGAATCCCACAATATCTTAGGACATGGAGGAGCCAGAAAAACCCTATGAGTGGATCAAGAGTCAATTTTTTTAATAAGGAATTATGAACTCAATTTTAAAGGTCTTAGATGCCTACATAACTTGTCAAAAACTAATGTTTAAGGCTAAGTACAAGTATTAGCCAATGACCCCTCAAGAATTATTCCATACCATCTGTATAAATATTATAGGTCCATTTCCTGGATCATTAGGAGGAAACTGATAGAACCTCATAAGAACAAATTACTTCACAAAAAGGATAGAAGCAATTAGCATTTCAGCCAAACCATCAAGGCCACCGCTAATTTCTTATATATATATACTTTGCATCGTTATACATAGGTATTGCTATGTGTTAATGGGAGAAACCTAACCTTTTGAGTTGTGAAGATCCTAGCGACAAGTTTGGGGGACCTAACAGATTCTCTTAGCGCCATAAACTATCAAAAAATGGAAAATTTAGAATGAGTGAATGTAACTAGTTAAAAAATTAAGAAATATTGTTACTTTTATTCTTTTCATTGGTATTAATACCTCTCGAGTGCATTGATGGCTTACCAGATAAGCTATTATTGTATTATCTAAAATCTCTCTATTAAGGCTTTATACTGGAGAGAACCTGGCAATCCAGCTCTGTTGGCCCACTAAGTTACTAGTGACAACACTAAAGATACTAAAAAGTTCTAAGAGGATTAGCACAAAAAATTATCATATTTAGTCTTATTTAATGACAAATCTGGCCAAAATGGTTAAAATAGAAGGCCAGTCAGTGAATGTAACTTGCTAACCCTCACCTGAACTTTGTGTTCTTGATTTAGTCTTGTACTAACATAACTGCATAGTGCCACAGGGAGGAAAATTGGACTCCATATGGGAAGGATCATACGTTATAACCTTTAAGTGTAGAGATGAATACTCAATTAAGTCTCTAGAATTTGTAGCTACTTATAAACATATACATAGTTAATTCTTAAAGCTGTACTACCCTTACTGTATCCTTGACAGGGGTAATTTCAGATATTAATGTACCAGGTATAATAAGAAGAAAATCAGTTTTAATAAAATCTTTGTATGAATTGACGCTTAGGACCACAAAAGGGGTCTATGAGAACCCATTAATTTTCTATAGGCCCTAATTAAAAATTTATTAAGGCTCAATCTGATACTTTAAGTTCTTTTCCCATATAAATTTAGACAAAAAGCCCCAAGATGAAATCCTAATTAGTAAAGTAATGGATCATTGGAACGTGATTTGACTTCTTCAAGGATAAAGTATGGAGATGTTAATTGATTCATATCCTTAAAAAGGTATAAATATGACACTGCCAAAGATTGACTTAGATGATACCAAATTCTTATCCAAAAATGGGAAATTTAAGTACCTCCTGTCTATAATAATTATGCTACAAAAGTATTTATGAATCTGGATGTGCTACCCACTTAAGCTTACATTCAGCAAGCCTCTGCTAAATAATCATATTGTTAGTTTACCATATGGGGATTATATGGTTTCTGGTAACATATAAATACCCAATATTAATTTCTAGTAATATTACGCCTTTATAGCAAACTCCGTTTGGTGACTGCTTCAATAAGTCCTTTTTCTTCTTAAAGTAGGATACTTTAACTTCCAGGAACTAAGCGAATTTTGACCACCCTTAAATGTATAAAAAGAACTTGTGAAATTCATAGAATTGAAGCAAATCTTAGCTATTGGGCTCCTTGGGGACAGCACCATTAAGCCTCTGAAATGATTCCCTTTAAACGGTAAAAATCAATCATAGTAAATATTTAGACTAAAGATTTACTCATGTAAGCTACACCTAGAGGAAATTCTTATGAGTAATAAAAATGTACAATATTATAAATGAGAGTAAAATTGGACCTTTTTTTTCTTTTAATGTTTAATATATGGTTGACCATATTTTGTTACATTAAAAATATAAAGAGTTGTAATTTTTAAAGTTGTTCCTTTTGAATTAAACTATTGCACACCCAATTTCAGACTTATCCAACATATGGTAATTGTATTACAAGAACTAATAAATTAACATCTTTTATATTTCGCCCTTACCCAATCTCTTGATGGTAAAAAACTATGTAAATCTCAATCAAGGTGAGTTATGATGTAAATAAACATGTATGCGCTCCTAAACGTATTTTTTTATTCATAAGAATATTATTTTATATCACAAAAAAGTTTACCTTTCCCCTTTTAATCTTTAATTATTAAAAACTTTCTCTTAGTATTTTTGCAAATAGCTAAAGTACTTCTAAGCTTAAAGTCTTATGATAAATTTTTATAAATCATTAATATATCAACTTTCAGATTAAGTTTTCTTGGCATGACTCTAATTTATATAATAACTCAATTAATGGGTTACCTACTCAAGCTTGCTGCATTTCCTCAACATAGTATATCCCTTTTAAATTTAGGTTTATTGACTGATATATAGTTTATCAAGTTTGCATTGCGCTATCATTCTCTTTTTTGCACTAGTGGGGCCTGGCCCATGAGGGGAAGCCATTCATTTTTATTTGCGGGTGCTATGTAATTTAAAAAAAATAATCCCAATATGGT
>JAKSZP010005650.1:0-86649 GCA_022478985.1 Massospora cicadina
AAGGACCTATAGGACGGCGGACCGCTCCAATTCCCTCCATGAAAACTGTGCAGTATGTGGAGGGGAGGGCTCTCTATACCACCGCCTAGAAACATGCCCCCCAACTAAAGCCATATGGCGGGAAGTCGCGCGCCTGCTTAAGCTCCAAAACGAGTAGGAATTTTCTATCTCAAAGAGCCTCCTCGCACTCCAGATTGACTCACCAATCCCATCTACCCTCCGCTCCCTAATGATACCCATTGCAATGTGGACAATCCACACCATTGCCTTAGATGCATTCAAGGGCACTGTCCCAACCATCCATAGGGTTATCAACAGTTTCCACGTCCACTTACTGGAGCACTTC
The DNA here is from genome assembly GCA_022478985.1 of Massospora cicadina. Taxonomy (NCBI): domain Eukaryota; kingdom Fungi; phylum Entomophthoromycota; class Entomophthoromycetes; order Entomophthorales; family Entomophthoraceae; genus Massospora; species Massospora cicadina. The sequence continues at coordinate 347 of JAKSZP010005650.1, forward strand.
CAAGCTTGCTCTATGGATATATGAGGCCAAGGCAACAGGCGCTCATAGAATCGTGGTTCCCACTCTGGTTCCTCCGCACAGACCCCTTCCTTCACTTCTGCTCCAAAGTGGGGAAAACCCCCTCGGAGTAGTGCACCAACCCCCCCATACCTGGCAGTCCCGTTGGCAACAGGGGTAGCCTGAGTACCCCGGGGTGCCCAATTTTATCTATCTTTGTTTTCCACACATACTTGGTAATGCCCATCCCCTGGTCAGCTTGCCTCAGTTATATAAAAATATGATATTATTATATTATAGTTTCTTTGAGGAGTAGTAGCATAGCGGGGTGATTCCTGCTCCACTCTGTGTTGGGTTTTGATTAAAACTGGTTCAAAACCTTCACAGGCTAAAAAAACTTGGTGTGGTACATTTGTCCCAAGCTTGACCCACCTCGTTTACTTTTTATATTACTAGCTGTACCTGGCTATGCATTTCTGTGGCTCAAGTCTGGTTAAATGGAAAGGAAAGAAGAGAAAGCATACCTTTCTAATAACAAACATACCCAGCGTTGCTCAGGTTTATTTATCATCAACCCACCAGGTTAGGAAGTGAGATTTGCAATCCACTTTGCTGGGTCATCCTTTTAAGCTTGGGGTGTTGTTTTGGGTTTTATTTTAGCTAATTGATTTGATACATGATGTCATACTTCAATTTACTATTAGTAATGCTAAGTCTATATTGTTCATTGGAGTCATAAAATAAATCTTTAATTATTTAGGTATAGTTCAGTGGTGAAACTAGGAGAATCAAAGTTTACCTGTTGCCAACTTTTTTTTTACGCTCAAAGTCACTTTTGAGCGATTTTAAATTTAAAGTTTTATTTATCCACAGACATCTGCCCAAAACTATTCTTTAATGTCCTTGGCTCCGCCGCCTGCCACCCCAGTGTGGGGCAGCAGTGCACCCCCACCTAGCGTTTTTCACCCAGTGGGCAAGCGCGTTTGGATGGGCTCAAACAGCCCGCCCACTGCTTCCAACCGTTTTGTCCCCCCACAGGACTTAGCGCTCCACCTGGCGCGCGTCCACCCTTCTCGCCCCCATCCTCTCGCCCCCATCCTCTCGCCCTCCCTCGCTCTGCCATCCGCTATTGCCTCAGAGTGGACTATGGGCGTTTGTTCCCATATGCCAATAAGGCAATTATTGAGCTAGCCACTGCGGCATTAGCGCCAGCTGGCTTTATAGACTTCCACCCTTTTAAGGGCTACTTTGACGTTGGATTCCAATCTGAGGGAGATGCTGAAGCGGCAGCACAAACTCCTCTAATTTATGAAAAAACCCTATTCCCACAACCCGTACTCGCCTCCCTTCAGACACCATGCTGGTGGTATCCTTTGAAAAGCTCCCATCCCACCTTCCACCCCAGGTTTTGTATGACCAGTTGGTAGCGGGGCTCATGGCTTATGGCACTCAGACCAACCTCATCTTTGCCATTCCATCTGGTGCAGAGCGCCTTGCTGCTCCTCGGGCAACAGCCACCATCATACCACACCACCCTACCATAGCCCAATAATTCCCACCCCGCGCTAGTGTGGCTGCAGCGCCTGATCATTTTCTTTTGGGCTTGGGTTGATAATGGTAGGCAGATTTGTTCCCTCTGCTTTGGCCTCAACCATGCAAAAAGAGCGTGCCCTCAGGCCAAGCCCGCTGCTGAGGCTTCTGAGCCTCCTTCTGGAGGTTCAGTATGGGGCGCTTTGCTGCCCCTCCCACCCTCCAATCTCGTTCAGTGGGCCCACATGGAAAATCAGCCCCCCCCCAAAACCTCCATCCGCACTCTCCCACCTAAATCTACGCCAGCCAATCAGAGCAATGCTTGGACCACCATTGGCACCCAAGCAGCTTCTCATTCGCCCAATCCCACCCATCCAAATTCGAATGCCACTATTCCAGTGAACCAAAATCCATGGGATCTATTGGCTGAAACTGACTATCAGGTAATTTCCTCATTAGTAAGCATACAGGTCAACCTCTCTGCCAAGGCGATTATGGTTGGGCAGAATTTTTCCTTACTGACTTTGATGAAACCCCTACCCCTCGCCATTTCGCTCCTCTGCCCAATACAGCCCCCTTCCAAAGTGATCACCAGCTCGCCTTAGCTGCGGTGGCCTCTCCTCACTGCCCATAACTATGCACCGCGGTGGCCCAGTCAGTGGCTCAGCTCCAGGATGTCTTGCCCACCCTCTTCTTCCCCCCGACTTCCCTGAATCTCCCTGCAGTGACATCTCGAAACTATTTGATGATGCTGAAGTTGCTGTTATGAATGTTGCAACAATTGCTTCATTCAACCCCTCAGCCAAAATCACCCGCCACAGTATTTCCCTTTTCACCCAACTTCCTGAAGCCCGCAAAGAAGCTGAAGTAATACTCGCAGCTTTTGTTGAAACACTTTCCCATCATTATCTTGATGCGGAAGAGGAAAACACCTACTACGCTGACCTCAACCCCCACTATGCGGATGCCCCAACGCCCTGGCTCTCTGCTCTGATCTGGTACTGTAACCAACATCCCTTGATCGAGGTGGGTCTTTCTGAAAACACTCCCCCGACCCCACCTCACCTTCTGCCATGGTGGGTTAGCAGTTTCTGCTTCCCACCTGGTTAGTAGTTTTGTTTTGTTGTTTTGAGTGTTGTGTTTGGTACTGTCCATCCCCGGTCAGCATACCTCAAATAAATTGAAAAGTTTACCTGTTGCCAATCAGATTTTGAGATTTTGTTAGTAAAGAAAATTGAATTTTTTTAATCTAGCTTTACTTTCTGCTTGACATCACTTTTGAGAGAATTTATTAAAATCATCCATTAATTTTCCATCGCCACCTACACCATATCAGTTTTCCATCTATGTCAGCGGATCTGCCACCTGCTGCCCCAGCGTGGGGAAGCAGCGCACCACCTGCTAGTGTTTTCCATCCATCAGGCAAACACATGCAAAGTGGCTCATCCAGTCCACCTAATGCTTCAGGCTAATTTGTCCCTCCAAGGGACTTATAATTACACTTAGTGCAAGTCCACCCAACCCACCCCCACCCACTTTACCTACCCCAATCTAATATTCGTTTTTGCCTCTGAGTCAAATATGGCCATCTCTTCCTGTATGCTGACAAAGTGATAATTGATCTGTCAACGTCCACATTTTCACCAGCAGTATTTATTGACTTCCGCCCTTATAAGGTCTAATTTGATTTTGGTTTTCCCACTGAAGAGGACTCAGCTGCTGCAGAAACTATGACATTAATATAAAAACACACATATTTTCACAACCTGTACATGCCTCCCCAGTGACACCACAATGGTGGTGACCTTTGCAAACCTTCCTTCACACCTTCCCCCTCAAAAACTCTATAAAGAATTGATGATTGGGATGTCCAAATATGGTACAAACCCCATCCTCCACTTCCTGGTCCCAAGAGGAGCTGAGCAGTTAGCGGCACCATGGGCAATGGCCACCATTACCCCCCATCAGCCAATCATAGCCCAGTTCATTTCACCACGTGCCCATATCCCATCTGCAACAGATCACTTCTTTTGGGCTTGTATTGACAATGGCTGCACCATTTGCCCCCTCTGCCGTGAGTTGGATCATTCCAAAAAAAACTGAAGCATTAATTCAAAACAAGTTGAATCCGCCAAGCCCACACATGAGGCCGCACAAACAGCATTTGAGTGGGGATTTTTGCTGCCCCCACCCCCTTCAGCTGAATGTTTAAAAATCAACAAAACCTTTGTAACCAAAGCCCAAGCCGGCTTAATTTCTCACAATATACCCTCTTAGGAGCAGGTTTGGACCCATATTCAATCCAACCAATTTAACGCCCCAAAACTTACCCAACCAAAACCACTTACCTCCAAATCAATCATGCTCAACCAAAATCCCTGGGACTTATTGGATGAATTAACTGAATCTGGGGAAATTGTCCCACTTCCCAACTTTCCAATTGATTTGGAACCTTATCTACCTTCAGATTTTGATGCCCCATTCCCACCCAAGAAATATGTCACCCAAACCCACCGCTACCCCATTCTTGAGTGAACATCAACTTGCCAAGGCCGCCGTGGCCTCTCCTGATAGCTGCCATCTCCATGAAGCCATGACATTATCTGTCACTGAATTTTTTGAAGGGCTACATTTAATCGATTACCCTGCTGATTTCCCTGAGGTTGCAAAAGTGGAAATTGAATGATTAAGGGAAACACCACCTCTGCTATCAAGCAAGTTGTTGCACTGGTAGAATTTTCCCCCACCACGCGCATCACCAGAGCCAATATCACTAAGTTTTCCCAGCTTCCAGATGCATGCATACAAGCCAAACACCATATTGCCAAATTCCTGGAGGCTAAGCTCCAGGCCCAGATTGTTACCAAATAAATTAACACATTTCTATTTTTCCTTGACCCACATCCTGTGGATGCCTCAACCCCTTTGCTCTCAGCTTTGATCCTCCTCTTCATTCATGAAGATGAAATTGATAATCCTCCTGATCCTCCCCCTCCCCCTCCGCCATGGTGGGATAAGTGGTTCACAACTGCTAAATCTGGTAGGTTAATTTTCCTTTTTGTTTTGGTGTCCTACCACTCATTTAGGGATTTTGGTTTGTGTTTTTGGTCATAATTTTTTGTATCAATAATATCTATCCCCTGGTCAGCTTACCTCAAATAAAATTTAAAATATATAATCTAGCTTTACTACTCTTCACTATGGCAAAATAACAGCAAATCAGAAATTTTTGGAGTATTACAAAATTGAGGTAAAATTTATTCTCTGATTCTCTGAGGTATTATTTATTTTATAGATTATTTGACATCAAATTTCTTAAATTTAATTTTTATTATATAAAGTTATTTAAAACTCAACTATGAATGATAACCAATCAAAAAAATATATATTTAAGCTCCACTTATGAGCTTGCTGTTAGTTATTGTTGTAAATGTGATTCATAAAGCTTTTAAGTAAATATTTGTGCATAAATAGCTCTCCCTTTTTAATTAAATATAACTAACTTTTAATATATAGAAAGACTCAGTAATATAATATTAATAGTTCAAAGCATTAATTATTTTAGGGATGATAACCCCACTTAGATTGCATAACTTCATTTTTAACTCAAAGGTAAGCACTTTATTAGATGTTAGATATTTTTATAAAATATCTACTAGATTGTTGTTTTCACTAACTGCTTAAATTACAAAAAATTAACTAGATCATTGTTTTCACTATCCCCACATAAATTGCAGAATTATAATCTTAAATCAAAGGTATGCAATTTAATAGTTTTAAATTAGTGATAAAGATATTTTCTAGATTATTGTTTTTGCTATCCCCACTTAAATTGCAAAAAACTATTCACTAGGTTGTTGTTTTCACTATCCCTGCTCAAATTGCAGAATTAAAATCTCAACTAAAAGTATGAATTTTATTAGCTTTTAGTTATTTTGTTAAAATATATATTAGATAGATAGTTTTGTCATTACTTAACTTGCAGAATTTTAGTTTCACCACCAAAGTAAGAATAATATTTAAGTTTAAAATATAAATTGGCATTATTTTGTGTTAAATTTTTGATGATTTTACATATTATTGCTAATATAGATATTAATATTTTATTTTACTAGATGTTTGATTCCAGCACGATATATAAAATCTGAAAAAAATATTGATGTCTTTTTCAAGGTAAGTTTTCTGATGGTTTACATATTTTACTAATTATAGTGCTTAATTTTGATGATTTAAAAGAAGTTTGCCTCCAGTTTGCCCATTTAATATCTGAAATGATTGACATCTCCTCACTGTAAGCCTTTGATGGTGATAATTTTGTTGGTATGTATGTTTTTGACTTAGCATCTTTAATCATTTAAAAAGGGGTTAAAATATCTTTGTAAAATGTGAGTTTTGGAATTTCTTAATTTGTAATACTTTTTTGTAATGTTGATGGTTTTGATCTCAGCATAAATGATCTGTTATCTACATTTACTAACATCCTCATGGTAAATTCTAACATCTTTGTTTAATCTAATATAATGTTTTAGTGTTGAGGAGTGATTAGCATACCAGAGTGGTTCCTTCTCCACTCTGGGTCAGGTTTTGATTGAAACAGACTTGAAAATAGCACAAGAGAAAAAAAGCTCATCATGATATATTTGTCCCAAGATTAACCCGCTTCATTTAATTTTATAATGTTTATTGTTGTCAATTTTGATTTTGGCATCTATCTGAAATGGCTGCAAATATCTTTTTAAGGTCAAGTTGTTTCTTGCCTGATATTATTTTTTTAATATTAATGTTTTTGATCTCAGCATAAACTATATGTTATCTATATTTATTATTATCTTCAAGATAAGTTTTTAATATTTTCATTTAATTTAATAAAATTTAGTAGCTCTTTTTTAGCACTAATACAAACATTTTATAAACAAGGCAGGTTGACTTTGGGACATATATAATACACTGAGTTTTTATTTTTCCTGTGCTGGTTTTGAACTTGTGTTAAATAAAAACCTAACCCAAAGTGGAGCAGGAACTACCCCACTATGCTACCACTCCTCTCACTAATACAAAATAGTAACTCTGTTTTTGATCTCTTTATATTCTATCTGTGATTATCTATGTTCACTAACATTGTTATATTTTAACAATTCTGTATATATCCGCTGAAGGGTTTTTCAAACAGGGTTACACCATTGAACAATTGGAATTGATTGATATGATGATTGTTAGTTCCTTGATACACTTGTAAATAATTAATATATAATAAAATGGGAGCAATTTCCCCCAAAACACTTCTTTATTTTTATATAATAAACTTAGTGGATCTTCTTCTAGCACGCTCCTTCTTTCTTCCTTCTTCTCTCTACTCAAAAAACCTCCTTCTTCCAATCCCCTTGTTTCACTGATATCCCAGCGACCTCAGTCAGTACTGACTCTTTCACTTAGTTTATTCGTTTCACCATGTTCTCATTGGTTTTGGCTTGTTGTTCTTCATTCTTTATCGCCCTGATTCGAGGCAATCCAAATTATCTTGTCAAATGTCAACAACACTTTATTGCCCTATTTGGAAAGGCAATTTGATACACCCCATTATAACCCATTATTGCCTCATCCTAATGTGATTGATACTTATAACTCTGAAACATCCTCGGTGGATTCTGCCCATTGAATCTTTGGCAGAATTCCTCCAATGATTCGTTGGTCATTTTTTGGCTTGTCGTCCAGTCATATAGATTTGCAACATTACCCCCTCCTTGACTGGATAATAAGCAGTACATCTCTTTTTCCTCTAAAGCCATGCAAACAATCGCGCGCCAACAGCCACAAGTCTGTGATTTCAATTTCTTCTTTCATATGTGGCTTGGTGCAGAGTTGCCCGACCCAAGCCACATCCCTCTACCCTGGTTTCCTCTTCCCCCTGCTGATGAGGATGAGGCTGACATGGACCTTACAACTATTCTAACCCAAGAAGAACTCCTTCCCAAATTTGTCAGCCATTTGGCTTTCTGGAGCGCCCCCTTTGGGGACATAGTAGCCCAGCTACGCTGGGGAGGGAGTGGAGCTGAGGGCCTTCATATAACAAAGCGGCCCAACTCTTGGAAAGCGGCTTTAGTTGCTTAGTGCTTCCATCTCCTGCTGAGCCTCATCCTGTGGCCCTGTCTGTCCAGCGGATGCTGTGTTTCATTCAGTGGGTGATAGCCATCTGTTTAGGGTCCTTTCCCCACACTCATACCCACTTCCAGTCCATGGGGTAAATTTCTGCAACAACTGGCTAGCTCGCCTTCACTCTGGGGTCACCGCAGCGTTCACCGCCCTCAGCGCTGACAATCCATCACAGTACCTTCCCATTATGGCGCTATTAGGTAACCTTATTTTGCATCCCACAACTGATGTAGGTCAGGAATAGAGCTGTAACTGGACAGCCCTTGAGTGGGCCCAGAGAGTGGCATTCACCGCAACTGCTCCTTTTCCAATAGCATATCTGAGCATGGAGGACTTCCTTGTAGATTGTCTGGCGCTGGGCGCAGCCTTTTCCCCTAGAGCTGGAACTCATCTGCTCACATACCAGCCCTTATGACTCTGACCCCCTCTGCTGGCTTACTCATTGATTTCCTGGGATCATCAATGCATGTGGTTGTGGGCTTTGCTCCTAGTGGGACAAGAACAGTTTTGACTTGATCAACCAGCTGAGCTCTCACCACCTCGCCTGTTGCCATGGAACCCCAGTCTGTCCTCCTCTACCAGTATTGTCTCACTGGCCTCCCCTCTTCAGACTATTGCAGTGGCCCCTGAGCAGACGTTGGCCCCCTCGCTCTCCCCTTGGCAGCCTTCACCTCCACCCACAACCCCAGAAGAGCCCATAAAACCCACGGCACCCTCAAAGCAGTGGAAGAAGAAACAAAGTTCCCACCAATTAAAACAAAAGGACCAGCACAAGAAGCCAAAAAAGACAGGAAGATGAAGACATTGAAGCAAAAGACCTCCAGTAGCAACCCCAAATAAACATAGTTAAAACCACAGAAAATATAGTACAAACATTTTCATCATCATCATTACTTTTTTCAAGTATTTTTTATTTTATTCTTTTTTGGAGAGGCTTTATTTCTGCTTATATGGCCAAAGGAATTTAACATGCACTCGATTTATAATCTGACCACTCACGGGATCCTTGATAGTATAAGTGGCAACCCCATTTTTTCTATTATCTCAAATGGCCCAATCCAAATATTCGCGAGCTTGTGTTTAACCCAAACCTGTGCTGATCGTGGAATAGCACCATATCTTCATCTTTAAAATGTGCTAGGCCACTTCACTGTACCTGATTGGCAGCCTTGTTTTTAATTTTCTTAGCTAAGCTGAATGAGTATGCTTTAGTTTGTAATTTAATTAGCATATTTGTTAGGGGGTTAAATAGCATTGCAGATCCAATCCGCTGGTGTCCTCTACACAGGCGTATAGAAGCGCAGGCAAAGCGAGGTGCCATCCATAAAGCAATTGAAATGGATTTTTCCCCATGGCAGAATGGTAGCTAATATTGTAGGCAAACACTGCAGTAGAAAGGAGGGTACTCCAATCGGAGGGCCTATATGTAACCAACTTCTGTAGTATGTTCACCAGAGTCCTGTTAACCCGTTCAACCATTCCATTGGACTCAGGATGATACAGGGTTGTTAGGACCCTGCGGATGGCCATCAATTCGTTGAGCTTGCATAAAATGTGAGAGGTGAAGTTGGTTCCATTGTCAGTAAGGATAAACTGTGGGCACCCATGACGCTGAATGATGCATTCCATTACAAATTTAGCCACAGTAATCGCCCCCAGATCCCAAATGGGCCGCGCCTCAACCCACCTGGTCAAGTGGTCAATTGCCACCAGGATATACTTATACCAGTTAGCACCAGTCAGCATAGGTCCCACAACATCGATAGAGACTGTATGCCAAGCAAAGTGAGGTTTCACTAACTGGCATGAAGTCTTCTGGCGGAATGGCTTCTCCACCTGGCACTGATGACTGCAGGACAGGGTCTCAAGCACATCAAATTGCATGATTTCTTAATAATACCGTGGCCTCAATAGTTCAAGAGTCTTCTGGACTCCACCATGACCAACTGCTCGATGTGCGCTCATGATAATATTTGATCTGGTCAAAGGTCTGGGGATATTCACAGTAGTGTCCCCTATATGCTTATACAATTCCCTATTTTTCTGGAACGTATTAGTCCTGAGTCAGTTGAGAAACTTGATAACTTGAGGCGGTTTATCATCATACTTTCTGCTAAGCATTTTGTCAAACATTATGTCACTTAAATCCGCCATAACTGCAATTGTTGGCAACCTTGATAAGCAATCAGCGTTTTGGTGTTTTGCTCCTGGTCAATGAAGAATTTCAAAGTCATAAGCTTGCAGCTTAAGAGACCATTGGGCTAGCCGCCCCTCCAGCTCTCTCAAATTCTGCAACCAGCACAATGATGTATGATCCATTATGACTTTAAACTTTACTCCATGAAAGCAGATTCAAAACTGCTTATACGCATAAATCACTGCTAAGCACTCCCACTCGGTTACAGTGTAGTTTTGTTTTTGCAATTAAAGCTATGGCTACAGTATGCCATGGGGTGCTCCTCCCCCTCATCGTCCTTCTGAGACAGGACTGCCCCAACAGCAGAAAGCAATGCATCCATCTGCACTATAAACTTCTAATCAAAATTAGGGTAGAGAAACATGGGCACAGAAATTAATGCTGTTTGAAGTGTATCAAAGGCACATTGGCGCCATTCTGTACATTCAGACATGGCATCCTTCTTTAGAAGTTCAAACAGCAGACCTCTGATACAACTGAAATTGGGTATGAAGCGTTGGTAATAACCCACCATCCCCCAAAACACCTGAATGTCCTGCTTACTATTTGGTGTAGTCATTTTTTGGATGGCCTCCACCTTGGCGGGTTGGGGAGTCATCCCAGTCACATCCACCACAAAGCTGAAATACTCCAACTGATCCTTGAAGAAGTGGCATTTCTGAGGCTTGATTTTAATATTGGCCTCATCCAGTTGGCAAAACACCTCTTTCAAATGGGTAAGGTGCTCACTGAATGTGCGAGAGAAGACATTAATATCGTCAAGGCACAAAAGAATGCATGATAGCTTCATATCACCCACTATGGTGTCCATTTCTCATTGAAATGTAGCCAGGGCATTTTATATCCCTTGCGGCATGCAAGTTGGTTGGAAAAGCCATTTTGTTGTTATTATGGTACATTTTTCTTATTCTGCCATGGGCAACTCAATTTTCCAATAGCCAGATATCAAATCCATTGCCAAGAAGTAGCGAGCTCCATCTAACCAGTCCAGCGCATCATCAATCTGTGGTAGAGGGTATGAGTCTTTTTTGGTAATACTATTGAGCTTCTGGTAGTCAATTACTACATGATTAGTGCCATCTTTCTTTTTAACAATTAGGACAGGTGAAGCCCATGGACTCTTAGATGGTTTGAGCATTCCCTGCTCTAGCAGCTTTTCAATCTCTGTGGTGATGACTTCTTCAGCTGCCCTTGATTGGCAGATTGGTCAAAATCTGATGGGGGATGATCCCCGGTGTCCAGTCAATGAACAACCCCCTGAGCGCGCCCCAAATCATGATCATCAACCGCAAAATCTCTTTATATTTTTGAAATAAAGCTTCCGCCCAAACATTATGATCTTCTGATAACCCCATTAAATTCTCCCATGGCACAAACGCCATTACACTGGGATGCAGTTCAATGGGCAGACCAAATTTATCCAAAGAACTGAACTTGTGAACCTGGTTGATCTCCTCAACCGGGTTCAGATGTAAATATGCTATAATCTGATGCTGGTGGATTCAAATTGGTCCATTCTGAAGATTTGCTATCAATATCTTGATCTCCCCATGGCCCAGAAGTATGATGCCTGGAGCCACGTGGGGCTCAAGCTGCAATTGCTGATAAGGCCCAATGATCTCCCCATAGAGCCCAGCAGGCAAGTCCACCTCTAACTCAGTGTCTACTATTACTTGATGTCCAGAGGGGATGGATATAGCTCCTGCAGCTCTGAGCAGTAGCCCTTGATATTCATATATTTGATGGGGAAGGGCCTGAGTTTTCCTTTTTTTATTTAACCAAGGCAAGCTGACCAGGGGATGGATATTACCGAACTAAAACTAAAAACTATTATAAAAATAATGATTCAAATGAAACGCCCAAAATGGACGGATCAATTGAATCATACCTAACAAAATATTCAACCAGGTGGGCAGCGAATACTGCTATCCCTCCATGTTGGACGGGGAGGGAGGATTGGGGGGCTCGTCTTCAGCCACATCCATCTCATTCTAGAGTAGGGTGCGTGTTAAGGCAGATAGTAAGGGTGTGTAATCATTGGCGGCATGGGGTTTGATATCCTTGATGACTGGAACTTCCAAATAGTTGCTTGCCATCTTTATACCAACGATGTATTTGCGCAAAGCGTCTTCAGCTTTGAGGTGGGCATCTGGGAATTTAACGAATGTTGCAATGTTGGTTTGGGTTATTTTTGCTTTTGGATTCCGTGCTACTGTTACCACGTTCTGGATGTCTTCAGTGACATTTTGTGTAAAGTTTTCATGTTGATCTTACTTTGTGTAGTAAGATTTATGGGGATGATGGGAGGTGGAATTCCTCCTGTGAGTGCAGCCACAGATTTGGTGGCAGCTTTTCTAAGCGTATGGCAATCTGGTGTTGTGGCTGCTTCTACTGCAAGCTGGATGTCGCTGTAGAACGGTTTGGTGTTAGGTTGTGGGACATATTTTGAGGTGGGAATTTTGCATCCCATTCTGCATTACAGAGTAACTCAAGTTGCAGCATCAGTTCTTCTCTGACGTTACCTGGTTTTTCAATTTCATCCAATAATTCCCATGGATTTTGGTTGAATTGAATTTGGGGAATCAGCATATGGTTGAGATTTGTTCAATTCATTTATGGATGCATGGGATTGAACTGAGATCTAATCCAATGTTTGGTTGGAAGAATTATTTATGGCATTGGGGCAAGGTGGGTGCTTATTGGTGGCTGTAGGTGCAGCTGCAGCATCAGGCATTGGAGGAGGGGAAGGTAGGATCGTACCCCATGTCAGAGTTGGTGCGGGGTGGGCGGCAGATTGGTGGGCATTGGACAAACCTTTGGCATCAGCGGAAGTTTCTGAGTATGAGCATTTATGTTTTGAGTGGTCTAACTCGAAATAGGATGGACAAATCATCCGTCCGCCCTCAACGCGGGCCCAGAATGGATGGTTGGGGGCAGATGGGATGGTGGCATGAGGGGGAATTGCTAAAGAAATTTTTGTAAATTCAGGGCTGATCATGGCATATGCCCGAGGCCCAGAGAGGCGTGTGGCCCCATTTGGGAGCACAAATTGTAAGATGGGGTTGGCGCCGTAGGCTGATAAACCTTCCATAAGCTCCTGGTGGAGCACTTCGGGGGGAGGTGGGTGGGCAAACCAACGAACTGGACCACCAAGGTGGTTTCCGTTGGGAGCTGGGTCTGAGTTGTTGGGAGGGGAATATTGTTAAAAATTAATGGCACCATTGCCGCAGTGGCTGCATTGGCTTCACATGGGAAGTCAAGATCAAAGTACCCCTTATAGGGGCGGAAGTCAATGAACAAGGCTGGTGTCATCACCACCTGGGCCATTTTGATAATGGCTTTGTTGTTGTGGGGGAAGAATTTCCCATATTCGACCCTAAGGCCAAAATGCATGTTGCTCTGGGTGAGCACCAGGGGGCAGCGGGGCACCGCTTGGGTTTGGGTGAGATGGGCATCAAGATCCTTGAGAGGAAAATCATCCCAAGGGTTTGGAATGACTTGGCGAGCCTGTCTGAGCGCATTTTTCTTTCAGATAGAAAATGGAGGGGGATTTTCACCTCTGCCCCATGCTAGGACAGTCGGTGGGGGATTCAACAACATTGGAGCAAGACTTTGGTGTGAAATTAAGTGTTTGCTTTTAATTTACTGAAATTAATTTGCTCAGAAAGTTACTCCGAGCAGAGAGAGACATCTGAGTTTTCCTTTTTAATCAATGATAGAGCACTGGAATCACCCCATCACTGTAGGAAAGGTTGATCTGTCCCATATGCCCTGAGCCCTTTGGCATTTGACTGGAGGTGAAATAGTATGGGATCCGCTGTCCCAAAATGGCTAGAGTTTCTTCCATCATGCCAATGACAGCCTCATAGTGTCACATAAAGGCAGTCCAGACCAACAGACCATAGTTGCTATTTGGTAATACCACCGCCAGAGTCATGACAACAACGGATATGAACCGCTTGGGAAGCATTCTATATGCTCCCTCAGAGATGTATTTTCTGCTCCAGCGGTTCCATACACCATCTGGTGGTCTATGTCAGGTTTTAAAGACAACTTCGCCATCAATTTATTGGAGACAATGTTAACCAGAGCGCCTGTATCAATTATAGCTTGTAACCAGGTTTTGGGTGCCACAATGTCACAGTAAGTGCATTCTGAATAAGATGAATGTTGGCTATTTACTATGTATATGTTCAGTGATTCATGTTTTCCCAGGAAACTAATAATACCTTCGCCAATTTTAGGGTACCATGTTACAATAGCGTCAACCAGAAGGGCGACATCTACTCCTCTCAGGGACAAAGCATCAGTTTATGGTTCTAACTGGTCTGACTGACTCTAGTCAAACATTTGACAAGCGTAAGGCTTCAGTTGCTCCATAGATCCTTTGTCCATCATTTCTTTGGGTTGCGCTTGGGTCAGCACATTTACTCCCCCAACTGGCTGTTGGTAGAGGAATTTATCGTCATAATGAGAGGCTTATGCTATAATTAATACTAAAGATTCATGTGGGACGTTTAAATTTGAGCTAGCGGAAGTAGAGAGTCCCATCTCTACTCCTCTCTGACTTTTCCCTGATAACATTGATTCCATTGTATGTGAGGGATCCGTCAACTGGGGCACCATCTTCCCATGTGCCCAGGGTGACCACAAGTAAAACAACGTACCCCATAGGACCTAAGTCTGTACTGAATATAAGTGGTCCACTCAGTTGGTTGTGCTGAAGAGAATCAGCATGACTGGACCCACATTGGTAGAATTACTGCTGCCAATCAGCATATTTGGGGCCAAAGTGGTAGTTGCCTGATGCCAATCAGTAGTTATGTAATGAATGTTGTACTGTAGTGAGTAACTTGACAGAACCCGCACTGAATGGTTGATTCCCCCACATGATTAGGGTTGACAACAGTGACCATGCGACTATGTTTGGTATTGGTTGGAGGGAAAGTTACAGCTAAGCGATGTACAAACTGAAAAAATTAAGAAGAGGTACATCATCCTCCAACAATGGGGCCATGGCATTGTGAAGTTCAGGGTATGGCTTCACCATCAAGGATATTACAATGCACACATCAACTTTAGATAAAACCCCTGCCCCAATCATCACGTGAGCTTCCATCATAAATCACTCAGAGAATGTGATAAGGGTCTCATTTCGCTGAAAACCAATGATCAAGAACTCAGCTTTCTGCAGCGACATATTTACAGTTCTGCTGGACAACTGCAGCAACATCTCCTTAACTTCTTGGGATGAAACGGAACTATCTGAAAGGTAACAAATGCCTTAATCAGCACTTCCGACATCCAAGGAGGAGAGCAATAATTTTGCCCTCTACAGATCCAAAGTTCCTTCAGTTGCAAACTCAAATCATCAGAAAGAACCCATAAATTTTTCCTTTGCGATCAAATGGTGGCAGCTTATAAATGTAAATCATCTGAAGCAACTCATCTTGCCTTTTGAGCACAGTATCTAATGCAATTATCAGCTCCTCATATGCAACAGGCCCAGCGTGTCATGCAGATTCTTTATCAAAGCAACCTGGTTGCAACATCACCAGTGACTGAATTTTCATTGTATTTTATTGCTCAATGGGCCCCCTGAAGTGAGCACCACTGTTGTGTTTTGGCGATTCTGTATATATCCGCCAAAGGGTTTTTCACACAGGATTACAACCATTGAACAATTGTAATGGACGATATGACGATTGGTGGTTCCTTGATACACTTGTAAATAATTAATATATAATAAAATGGGAGCAATTTTCCCAAAACATTTCTTTATTTTAATATAATAACTTAGTGGATCTTCTTCTAGTCCGCTCCTTATTTCTTCCTTCTTTTCTCTACTCAAAAACCTCCTTCTTCCAATCCCCTCATTTCAGTGATATCCCAGCGACCTCAGTTGATACCAACTCTTTCGCTTAGTTTATTTGCTTTGCCATGTTCTCATTGGTTTTGGCTTGTTATTCTTCATTCTTTATCACCCTGATTTGAGGCAATCCAAATTATCTTGTCGAATGTCAACATCACCTTATTGCCCTATTTGGAAGGGGATTCAATATGTCCCATTATAACCCATTATTGCCTCATCCTAAGGTGATTGATACTTATAACTCTAAAACATCCTCAACAGATTCGCCCATTGAATCTTTGGCAAATTCCTCCAATGATTCGTTGGTATAATTTTGGCTTATGATCCATTCAAATAGATTCATGACAAATATCATCAAGGTATGATTTATTATTTATTTCTTGCTCAACTGAAATTGAATTTTAAAATAATATCTCATTAACAAAAAGTGATAAATTTGTAAAAAAAATTTTACTATACTGAGTTTTTTTTATTTTTATTTTATTTGTACGAGGATGGCCAACCAGGGGACAGACTCATCTGATATGTAGGAGAAAAGAGGAGGCGGAAAAAAAACAGAAGCGGGAAGAGAGAGCAAAGCAAAAGAAAGAGAACTCAAAATACGACTTGGCACACTTTTGTGTGTCTGAGGGGCCACGGGTGGTGGGTGACTAGACCTTAAGTGGCATGGCAGCTCAGGGGCTAGTAAGGTGTACCGCCTATGGAGACAGTGAGGTTTTCAGTGTCATATCGGAGGAACCAGATTGTAATCCATGTGCCCATTCGTTTCTTCCATTTGTGTTGGAGTGAGCCAAACAGCCAGGCTTGGAAGTGGTCAGCTAAATGGCTGTGGAACCTGACGATGGTTTGATTAAAGTTGTGGAAGATCCCGTTGAAAGCGTCGAGGGTAATTGTGTGAATAGACCATATTGCAATGCACACAATTAGGGCCCTCAGTGTCTGGGGGATAGGTGAGGCCATGTTGAGTGCCATGATATCACGGGATAGTCGGAATTTGGTTGTAGGTGATTGTTGAAACAAGTGCATCACGTTGGCCCAGATATGCGCAGATGGCGGGCATTCTTCCAAGCGGTGTTCTAGTGTGTTGGGTCCGCCACAGATGGCGCATGTCTTGAACATTGAGAAAGTATGGTCAGCTGTTCTGTATGTGCGGCGCATGTATCGCCTCATTGTGGAGCATACTTGTGGGGATATGAGGGTACAGGTGACGATGTTCCACACCTATTTTTGGGTTTGTAGGTCATATGGGATGTCTTGGTGGTCTAGGTAGTCAATCCTGGACAGAGGGAAAGGCGGTAATGGGCTGGGCGCATTAGACACCGTTTGTCCTCTGTGGAGTTGCACATATCCAGTTTGGGGGTGAGTGTCTTCAGATTGCTGTACATATGAGAAACTCCAATTTCCTTGTCTTAGGTTGTATAGGATACGTTTGAAATATTGATTGGTGTTATGTGGTCCAGTGGCGTTTGGGTTTGTTACAAGGTACTTCATCAGGGTCTTCGGGTTGGAGGGGGACCTCAGATGTAGTGCCCTTGCAAAATTGGTTTGGGCTGCCTTAGCCCAGTGGAGGGATGGTGGGTTGGATGACGTCGTGGAAGCTATCCATGCACCTAGGATTTGCGTTGCTCTTTCCGTGAAGTTGAGCATCCCCATCCCGCCTTTCTTCCGTGGGCCATACATGGTCTCCAGCCTGATAGGTGCACGGTAGCCTGACCATAGCCAGTTCTGAAGGAGTTTGTAAACTGCATCGGTGAAGTTGGCAGAGAAGGGGATCGCATGGGCAGCAAACCATAGCTTTGATAGGATCAGGGAGTTGGCTAATATAAATACTTCTGGTTAGGCTGGCTTTATTCCTTCGCATACATGTCATTCTTTTTGTGATGTTATCCAAGATGTTGGTTTCTATGGTGTCAAGAGCATATCCACCAGCTTCTAGCCATATGCCCATATGGCGGACTGGGTCAGTGGCGGGGTGGGGTGCAAAGGGTAAGCACAGTGGTTTTATTGGCTTGGGTCTTTGTAATGTGGTTAGGTTTGTGGTTGGTTGGTTTCTGTGGTGGTGTGGGGGTGGGGCCCAGTTTGAGCTGAATTTGCCCATTACAATTATCTCTGTTTTCTGTTTGTTCATCATGGCGTTACTCACTAACTCATATTGGTGAATGGTGCGCTCAATCGTCCTGGCATCCCTATTGCCTGAGATTCAAAAGACGCAGTCATCAGCGAAAGTGAGCATTTTGATTGGTAGTTGTCCCTCCAACTGATTCCAGTGAGCTTTGAGTTTGCAATGCGGAGAAGGGGGTCAAGGGTGAAATTTTATAGTAGGGGGCTAAGTGGGTCACCTTGTTTGAGGCCCTTGGGGGGTGATGGTGTTGATTAGGAAGCCTGGGCCTCTGATTGCAAACTTGGCTGAGCGCGTTAGGAGGAGCGCCCAGCTTATAGGGCGGATAGTTAGGTTGAAGGCCTTCAGACATTGTTCTAGGTATCCCCAGTGTACTCGGTCATATGCTTTCTTTTGGTCCAGGAAAGCAAGGGCGCCTGTGGGGTTGGCTTGGCAGATATTGGCAATTGTGTGGATGTTATCCCAAATTGAGCGGTTTGGGATGAAAACCAAATTGATGGTGTGAGAGGGTTGTCTGGGCAATGCAACCCAGACGTTTGGCTAAAATTTTAGTTAGTATTTTTGTATCGGTATTGGTGAGAGTAATTGGGCGCCAGTTGTTCAGATCTGCCTGGTCTCCTTTTTTGAAGAGTGCAACCACATATGCATCTTGGCCGCCAGGTAGAAGGGCTGTGTCTTCCAGGCACTTATTCATAGTTGCTAGTAGTATTGGTGCTATATGTTTAAAGAATTTTTTAAAAAATTCATATGGGAGGCCATCAGGCCCAGGGCACTTGTTGCGTGGGGTTGATCTTAATACCTCCCATAGTGCATCTTTTGTTATGGGTGCTGCCGGATCTGGTTGGCCAGCTATGGTGTTGATATTGGCAGATGATAAGAATTTTCAATTTTGTTGGGTGATGCAAAATCCGCCGTGTACAGGTCAGTGTAAAATTGGTGTAATTCAGCTGATATTTCTGATGGTGTGGATGCCATTGTGTCATCCATTATGCGGACCTGTGTGCAGGTCGCCGACTTTGAGATCAGTTTAAATCAGCAGAAAAATTAAGCTGTGTGAGTTTCCCAGATAAAATGTATTTTAATTTGTAGCATATTTTGGTGTAATGCTGGTGTTTTCTAAATAGGGAGTTTACCTGTGTTGATAGTTGAAACCACAGGCGGCCCCATTGGGGGGTGTAACCCTCACTAGGTGTGTTGTTTTCTAAGTGTTGTTGCTGTCTGATAGCCTTCTTGATTGTCGCAGACATCGCATCTGTTTTTCTGGAATTTAGGTGGCAAGCTTTCTTAGTTGCACAAGCCTTGAATGTTTCCCATTTGGCGAAAAGGTTTCCATCAGGTGATTGTCTTTCTTGATGTGTTATTAGCACCATCTCAATCCAAAGTTTAAGCTCTGGAAGGTGGAAGGTGCTCGGGTGAACTCTGTGCCAGGTGGGCGGTTTTTTGTATTTTCCCAAGGATGATAGCATTATTGAGACCATCCGATGGTCAGAGAAGGGGATAATTATTGTTGTAAAGTTTGATACTCGGTGTCAGAAGTCTATAGGGGTGAGCATCAGGTCAATCTGGGTCATTGAGACCAGCTTTTATTGCTGTGGTGGGGTCTTGTCATGTTGGCCAGGGTGGGGGCTAGTTTGGGGATGGCGTCACATAGGCCCAATGTTGCCTTTATTATGCATAGTTCCGTATATCCACAGGGTATAGCCCTAAACTTGGGCCAGCGGTCAGTATTGGTGTTTAGCCAGCAGTTGAAATCCCGAGCAAAAAATGTTGCCTTGGGGAATTGGATTGAGAGGATATCGGACAGGAATTTTTGGCGGTCATTTGGGTCATTTGAGGCATATACACACGCCATGGCGAGATTTTCTCCATTCCACTCGAGGTACGTTAGGAGTAGCCGTCCCTCCAGGTGGGAGGCTGTGTTTTGGATTTTTACTGGAGGGTTACAGTTTGTTCAAATTAATATCCCACAATGGTATGTTCAAAATGATTTGGCTGGAAGGAGCACTGTTGACCATGACTCCTCCTCCCCCAGTAAACAGTGGGGTCCTTGGATGGCCAAGATGTCCACGGGGATATTGCGCAGGAAAGCCATTTTTTTGGCCCAGGACGTGGGGCCTTGGCTCCTGCGATGTTGAGCGTCCCTATGTTGATTGTGGTAGTCCACACATCAGGAACGCTGGGGTGACCCACTGAGGTCACCCAGTTCCTTCTCGCGAGTCATACTGCAATTGTGAGGTCAATTAGCCATATTATTGTCAGTGTGTTGATCAGCGGTCTTGGTGCTGGCATTGTTCAGTTTTTACTGGCTTGGATTACTCCGTGTGTTTTGGGTTTGGCATGTGTTGGATCTTGCCCCATCAGAAAATTTTTTTTGCCACTTACCTGTGGGTTTGATGGGTGGGAGTTGTGGATCAGGGTGGTTGGTTCCTGTGTATAGGTGTTCTCACCTTGTGATTAGCTGAAGTTGTCTTCCATGTAATCATTGAACATATATGATTGGTTGGGAGGATTCTCAGTGGTGCAATGTGGATCTAATCCCGCTTGGTTGAGTGTGTTTGATTGGTTGTGTCCAACAGTTTCTTCATTTTGGTTGTGTTGGGTTTTATGTGTTGGGTCTGATTGGTTGTTCCGTTGTGCTGCCATGGCATCCGCTTGAATTTGTTCTGGGGAAATTGCGGTGTGAGTTTGGGTCTTGGCGGAACTTGCGGCCTGCTTGTGGGCGGTCTGTGCCTGACGTCGGTCCTTGCATGAGATGGGCTCAACCAAGGCAATATCAGCTCTTTCACCCCAATAGAAGGCGAAAGTAAAGTCTTATATTTTCCTGAAAGTTGGGCTTGTTTCATCCATATTGTCCTCGCAAAATTCCGGTGCTTCAATCCCGCATTTGATGGGGCAGGCGTGGTCCTTGTGGCCTATTGCTGAGCAGAATTTGCAAATGGTGGGGTGTGCTCTGGTGTGATATGGAAAGGGCGAGATACACTGCCATCAGGGAGGTTGATGGTCGCCATGTGGGGAATTAGGGTGATGTCCTCGACCACATATTTATTGAGTTCAATAATAGCAATTGCCTTTACTGTGCACAGGTGGGGCAGGAGGGGGAATTTTTGAATTCAAATTGTTTGATTAATCCGTAGCCTTTGAGGCCCCCACAGAGTTTGTCCATGAGGACATTGCAGTGCACAGTGCTCAAAAGTCAGTCAAATATAATGAAGAGGTCGTTTGCCTCGTTCCATCATGTGCGCACTGTGTGGATGGTTCTGTCTTCATTATTTTTTATAAGAAATTTAATTTTTGCTGCTTCTGCCACTTCATCCGCGGACATGAACCTGACGTCCACCCATCCTCTGTGTAAATTTTTGTAATTTACTGAGACAGTGTTCAGGAAAGTTGCGGAGAAGGCCTCCCCCATTTTTCCCATGACTCAAGGGAAGTATCGCTGACCATGATTCTGAGGCCATGTTCAAGGGAGGATAAGGATTGGGAGTGCTCAATTTTGTTATATGCGCCCATTTTTTGCAGGAAATGCAAAACTCCGGGTGCGGCGTTGTGCTCACCCTTTTTTGGTGGGTGTGTCAATGTTCCACCGAGGCGTTTTCCCCCAGCAGGTTGGAAGGACTTCGGGCCTTTTGCGCTGGCCACTTTCGCCCAACTGGTGTTGTTGTGGACAAATTTTCTCATATTCCAGGTTGATTGTCAATCTCAGAGAAATTGTGTAGAATCGTGTTATTATTAAGAGTGATAATAACTATACTGAGTTTTTTCCAGGTTATAATATTATACTTAGTCTAACCATTATCTGTATTTTATTTAACCAAGGCAAGCCAACCAGGGGATGGACATTACTAAAAGAAAGAAATAAACATGAAACCTGACCAGGGTCAACTCCATTGAAGAAAGTTTTTCCACCACCAGATTGGGACTCAAATTTTTCTCTTTACATCATGAGTAAGGTTTTCATGTAATTAGACATACTAACCACAAATAGCTTCCTTCAACTGGCACCCCAATCAATGTGAGAATGGTGGGAATCAAACCCAGAACCTTCAGGTTAGTAGCCGTATTCCCTAACAACTTGCCTTCCACCCCCTCTAACCATTATCTGTAAATTTATCTAATTTGTCATTTGTGTTGCCTTAAACTATTATGATTTTGTTAAAGCGTTTGCTCTTTTAATGGATGAATTATGCAGAAACCTATACTTTTAGTATCTACTATACTTCAAATAAATCAGAGATATTTAACAAAATACATTTGAATTTGCATTAATGTACTAGAGTATGCTGATTAGAGTTGTTTTTTTGAGCCAGTAAGCTTAGTTAATTATATAGTTTTTATCTAAAGCTATGCTACAAATTCCCTAGCCACAAGGGTACAGCAAAGCTGTTAGTCGTGTGGCAAGTGATAGGTTTAAGGTATTATACCACATCATCATATGTATTTTGAACCTTATAGTGCTGCTTTGAGGTATAATATTACAGTAAAAAAGTTAGCTCACAAGTTATGTTGCAACAGCAAAGCTAATAGTCCAAGTGCCTCAAATAATAGATTTTATGTTATTAATTATTTGGGGAAGGTCAACCAGGGGACAAGAACTTCTGATATAGTGGGGATAAACTAATGGAATTTGAAAATTAAGACACCCCAGAGGGGAAAAACTTTTCTTTCTCGTTGCAAACACTTTTGCAACCTATTCAATTCAAGACTAAATCTAGTTTGATAATCTCACAGAGGAGATTAGTCTGCGCCCATGTCTGGGAGCAGTTGGGCAAGCAAGGCAAGAGGAGCAGGTGGAAGGCCCGCGGCCTCTAACGTTTGAAAACGCCCCGGAGAATCTGGTAGAATAGAAAATAATCTCAAAAAACTGGCGGTCACAATTTCCCCAGAGATACTCGCATGGCAAGCATGATGCAACCAGTACATCAACACGCCACACTCCTAGCCACTTTCATCGGTGGAATTCAGAGTCCGTGTGTATCTGGACATCCAAAAAATGGCCTTATGGGAAAAATTTTGTAAAGATGTACACAAAATTTTCCCAACCGCGGTGTACGTTGCACCTCACTCCATGTCGCGCGGTTGGCTGGACCTAGGTTTTGAAAACAAAATAGCAGCAGATGAGGCTGTAGCAGTGCGCGTAGTAGTCAACCTTACCAAAGGGCAACAGGTCGTTGAAACCAAACACACCAGATGGACAAAATCAAACCAAATTTTCCTCACGTTTGACTTTTTACCTACTACGGTAAAACGTGACATTTTGGAGCAACACCTGAAAGATGGTCTCGCCATATACAGCAAAATACAATCTTTTGAAATGCAATGTTTCACGCTGATGCCACACCTGTGCACTGGCAAAGCCATCACAGTTATGACCCCAACTGAGGAGATCGCAAAGGACCTAACCCAGATCCTGCACTCCACCTTTATTGACATTGCAGGTCATACCACCCACCCATTCTGGGTAACCGTGGACAGCGCGCCCCCATTTGCACCCACTGTGACACGTTCAGCCATAAGGCACACGCATGCCCCATCAAGGAGGGCGTCACATTCCAAGAGCACCCCTCAGCAGCCATGGCCAGCGGAGAGGCGCACTACAAACCAACTGCAAGCACCAAGGAGGCTTTCCCGTGGGGAGCACAAGGCTGCTACCTATTGGTAAAGCCCATCTCCCCGCAGGAGTGGAAAAAGGCCAAGCAGGCCCATAGGGCCATGGCCAAGGAAGCGGCCAAGGCCACCACCACCATCCCACACTCACAACGCCAGGAGGACATGAAGACCTTCACAGCGGAAGTGACTTGAGAATCCATCACCCAATCAGATTGGGAGGCCCATGCCGAGTGGGCCACTCAATCTGAGGATCTGATGGGGGATTTGATCTCACCCAATCGCTGCACCCAAGCTCCGGTCAAAACCAACTTGGGACCTATCCCAACTGAATAAAATTTTTTTGCCCCACTCGACAGTACATCAAACTTATCCGCACCAAAAAAATTTTTCTGACGTCGGGAAAACAAAAGCAAAGGCCAAAGCCAATCCGACTCTTTCCACAAAAATTAACAAAAACCCTGATAGCGTTGCTGCTAACACCCATGCTGCAGTGAAAGCCCGTGGGGACCTTGAAGAGGCTGGTGGGCCCAGGGGCCCACCCACTCACACCTAAGGTTCGAAGGGGAAACCTTCACTCTAGGGATGCTGAATATCGCTGAACTCAAGGCCTCCCCATCCTGGGCTAGGAAACTGAGTTTTTTACAACACAATTTACTCGTGGATATCCTGGCCATCCAGGAGTCCCACTGTCCACGAGGTTCTGAGAAGCTTGGAATACAATGCTCCTCCCATCCCTATCCTTTTGGTCAATGCACTGTGGGGTGCTAATTTGGAAAAATAATTTTTTCAAATTCACATCCTCAGAAAAGTTCCTAAATGGCTGAGTGCTCATTGTCACCTTCTCATGGGCTGATGTTACGCACACAATTGTCAACATCTACGCTCCAAATGGTGCACACAAGCGTCGGGAATTTTTATCATCAGTCAAATCCCTCCCACTACCCCCCAATTCTTTCCTAGTTGGCGACATGAACTGTTGGCTAACCTCACCAGTGGACCAGTGGCCGCCCTCACCCCACACCCCACAAGGTCACGTAGAACTAAGCGTTCTAAAAGCCACCCTTGGGTTAATGGATGCGCTGCTGTGACATGCCCCACTGCTCAAAAACATGATGCGTCCCCACATCCACAATGGCCAATTAAGGTCCATGACCTGCATCGACCTTATTCTAATGCCGGTGAAATTCCAACCTCACATCTCCCCACTTCAAAACAACGAAAATGGAATTCTCCGACCACCAGCTGGTCTCGATAACATAACACTTACCTGTCACAGTTGCAAAAGCCCCACATTGGTGCAAAATCCGCCCCCCGAGCTCGCGTTGCCAGGATTTTCCACATGGGTGGAAGAGGCAACTTTGGCAAAATTTTTTGTTGCACCGTTTTGCGCGGACCCCATTTCCACATGGGCAACTTTCAAAGAGGACACTATCCGCCACTATCGCCATCTCTCCTCCAGACGCTCATGAGCCACATCGGTGGTTATCTCACGCGCGCTGATGGAATTGGCCCACTTGGAGTCCAACATCTCAGCCACAGGATACAGCCCTGCATGGGGCCAGAAGTGGGCAGAGGCAGCCGCCCACCTCAACACACTCGAAAGGCAACACAAACATTTGGTTTATGTCCAATACAGGGCCACACGCATCAGTAAAGGCGACTTGTGCACCGCATACTTCTTCAAAAAAAATTTTGCACCATGCCAGAGCGTGGCCTGCACACAGGTGTGAAGATCAGATAATTCCATTGCGGACACACTGGCTGAAGTGGCAATTGAGAAACAAAAATATTACGCTGATCATGACGAGCTGAACCAATTCAATTGGCTGAAATGGCAGAATTTCTCAACTAAGCTCATATCTGCACCATTTTCCAATACCTGGAAATAATGAATTTGATTACTCTGAACGAATTATTGGCAGCCATTTGCGGTGCGCCAAACTGAAAATGCCCAGGCCCAGATGGCATTCCATATGAGTTCTACAAAAAATATTTCAAATATATACCCCATTGCTGCTAGCCTCACTCAACCAAAGCCTGTTGGAAATGCGCCTCCTACCAGGAGGACATGAGGTCTTTACTGTCACACTCTTCAAGAAAGGGGATAAGCTTGACTTAGCCAACTGGCGCCCCATTTCTCTAACAAACACAGACACCAAAATTTTAACAAAAATCATGGCTAACCGTTTAGGGACTGTAGCATCTGCCACCATCTCCCCAGAACAATATGGTTTCATCCCCAGAAGGTTAATTTGGGATAAAGTGCAATCTGTGGCTAATGCATGTCAGTCCACAGCCTCTGGGGCACTTGTATTCTTGGACCAACAAAAGGCCTATGATAGAGTAAACTGGGAATACCTTAGGGCCTGCCTCCATCAATTCCGCCTACCCCCGCTTCATAAACTGGGTGATGCTGCTCACGGAATCTGCGACAATGGCAGTGCATGGCCCAGGCTTCCTAACGGAAGTAGTCCGCCCTCAAAGAGGCATGCGACAAGGGGACCCCTGAGCCCACTCTTATACAACTTCAGCCTTGACCCACTACTGCGAAATGTGAATGCCCAACTCACTGGGGTCCATGTGCCAGGCCAAACCCCAGTCAAGATGATGGCATTTGCAGATGATTGCGTGGTGGGGGTGTCTAATAACAAAGATGCACGCGCGCTTGAAGCCCTCATCCAGGAATATTCCCGGGTAAGCAACGCGGCACTGAAAGCCTCCAAAACCGAAATCATCCTCCTTGGTTGGTTTCAGAACTGCTGGGCCTCAGCAAGTAGTTCCCAACCCGGCCCATCTGCTCGCCCACGTCCACGCCTTACTAACTCAACACACACCACTCCACTGGTGATCCCCTTCGTGCCACGTCCTACCATAGGACCGGTGAGCCATCTGGGCGTGTGGATGGAGGCAGGCGGATATGCGTCAGCAGTAATGGAGTGCCGTATACTGGACAATGTGACGAAGTGAATCGCCTCTCTCAGAACCCACCCTACTATCCTCACTGGCAGGGTTGTTCTTGCCAACTCTATGCTCCTATCAAAGTCTGGTTCAGGGCCTACGCCATCCCCTTCTCCCCAAGCTTCTTCAAATCCTGTATGCTTTGCTGCAAAGATGGCTTTGGTCAGACTGCCCTCCACCAGTACGGCTAGAGGTCATGTTTGGCCCTCATCATCAAGGTGGCATGGGCCTGCTTGACTTCAAAGCCCATCCTGCCAAGATCCTGGGTACTTGGATCGCGGCCGTCACCGCTCCTACACTCCCATCCCAACACTGGTCCCGCACAGCCCCGCTCCAACTTCTCCTGAGCCTTGGCCTCAACAATCCATCAAACCCCACTCCCTGATGAAATACCTCGCATCACACACATTGGCCACAGGTCCTCACGGGCTAAAACACACTACAAACGAATCTTACTCTCCATGCGAAGCGCAGAGTGGAGAATTCGTATTAGTGGACATACAACCCAAAGAGGCCGCCCCTCTCCTCAGTTCACACAAGAGGTACAGGGGCTACCCATCCATGATGGCGTGATCCCCATTCGACCCCAAGTCCTATCCAGGGTGGACTACCTGGACATGATGGACATCCCTTATTCCACTGAGACCCAAAAGACTATCTAAAAACCCATACACCATCCTCTGTTGCAGCCTCAAGTCCGCTCCCATGTGTGGCGCTGCCTGAGGCGGTGTATCGTACAGCTGAGCGCTCTAACGCTTTACACTCATCCTGTGTCATGTGTGGCCAGTATGGAACGCTGTTCCACAGCCTGGAGAAGTGCCCCTCCTCTAAAGTGATATGGCGCGAAGTCCAACGTCTGCTGGGCTAGGATCAAACGCATCCCTTCAGTCTGTCAAGAGATATGTTTGCTTCATCAATGGCCTCCCCCTTCCACCCTCCCTCCGTGCTCTGGTGGTTGCAATCGCCATGTGGACTATCCACACGATTGTCTTGGATGCCATCGCTGGTTCCATCCACACCCTCCCAGAAGCCGTCCACAGATTCCGGTCTCATTTGGTGGACCACTTTCAAGCGTGGATGTTTGGTTACCTCCCACCGCGTCGCTGACAGATGGTCTCCTCCTGGTTCCCAGTCTGGTTCATCAAATCAGACCCCTTCCTCCAAACGTGCTCAATAATGGCTACGGCCCCTTCACGTTCCCTCCCCCTCCCCATAAGTGGTGTTCCCACTGGCAACAAGAGATAGCAACGCTTCTCTGGGGTGCCTCCCCTGGTACTAAGTTTATCTTTCCTGAGTCATATTCGGAAGTGTCCGTCCCATGGTCGGCCTTCCCTACAATAAATTTAAATTTAAAAGACACCCCAGAGGGTTCAAGGCCCTCTTGTTGTCTCCGGGAACACTAAGTTTAGGACGGTAGGGAGGGGGTTATGCTGGCTTATTCTTGGATGCAGCATGTGTGAAGGAAAGAATTAACCTTTAGGAACCATATGGGGAACCATGTGTTGATTGTCCTTCTGTTATGGGGGGTCATGTGTCCAAACAGCCATGCTTGGAAATGTTCCAATATATGGCAGTGGAAGCGATTGATGGCTTCGGATTATAGGCTTTGCTCCTGTAAACTATTCCAGTACTATCATATGGATCGTCCATAATGCTATTGCTACTATTAACACCCTGAGGGATGGGTGGATAGGAGATTCCATGTCTATAGCGAACATGTTCTTTGCTAGGCTTTATGGTTGTTCACTTTCTTGGCGGAATAGGCGCATGACCTCTTTCCATAAAGCCACTGATGTTGGGCATTGTTCTAAAACGGTGGGCTAGGCTTCCAAATTGACCACATATTATATTTAAGGAGTGAGTGGCATTTGCCCATTCTGCTGTTCAGTAAACTCTCTCATGAATCTCCACACATGTGCTCTTATCTTGGGTTTTGAGTAGAGGGTGATGTATTATCTCCATACTCTTCTTTGGGTCTCCAGGTTGTATGGTATATCCATATGGTCCAAATAATCTATCCTGGCTTTGGTACTCGGATTTCTGCATATTATATTATCTGTGACTATTTTGTCATTGATTTCCTTTCTGTGAGCTAGCCTTGGGAGTCCTTGGTGACTGGTTTGGCCGCTTATGTGGATCCGCCACGTCACTCTCCTCATGACTAGAAGTATTCATTTGAAATGTCAGGAGTGTCGTGTAGTCCTGCAGCTGTAGGATGGGATACCAGATACTTGATTAATGTGTTTGGATGATCTGGGTTTCTTAATTGGAGTGCTCTTGTAGAGTAATATCTTGCTGTTCTGGCCCAATGTGTATCTGGAAGATCTGGGCTAGTCACCTGAGCTATCCAGGTTCCCAGTATATGGGTTGCTTGCTCTACATAATTAGTAAGCCCCATACCTTCATTCCTTCTAGAGCCAAATAGGGTTTCGAGGTGTACAGGTGGTTGTGGTTGGAACAGAGCCATCCATATAATAGGGCGTGAATTGTATCAAAGAAGGATGGTGAGAAAGCAATTGCATGGGCCATAAACCATATGATTGATTGATTCATAGAGTTGGCTACCGTGACCCTTCCTGTTAGACCTGTTTGATGTACATGTAAGGAGGCAATGCGTTTTGTTATCTTGTCTAGGAGTTGATTTTCCATCGTGGAGTTGGCGTAACCTCCTGCTTCCAACCATACCCCCAAGTGACGTACAGGTCCAGCTGTCAGCTTGGTGGTGAAGGGAAGTTTCAGTGGGGTTATTGCTGATTTTCGCCTCCTATGTCTGGTGAGGAGTCTTGATGTTGTATTAGTTTGTTGTCCCTGGGTAGATGGCTCCAATGGGTCTGATACTTCCCAGGAGTATGATTTCTGTTTTCTCAGTGTTAAGTGATGCGTTGCTTATGGCTGAGTAATCTTGTATTGCCTTCTTAATTATGCAAGCATCCTGATTGTTGTATATTCCCACCACACAGTCATCAGAGAAGGCCATCATTTTGACTTGTGGTTGGCCCTTGACATTAATTCCCTTGAGAAGTGTGTTTTTATTCCGGATTAGAGGAACCAGGCTAAGATTGTAAATTAGAGGGCTTATGATGTCTCATTGTTTGAGTCCTCTCTGTGGGATGACAGGGTTAGTTAAGAGCCTGCTTCACGCACAGCCATGGTGGCTGACTCTGTAAACAACATTACCAAGTTTATAAATCTATTTGGAAGCTTAAATTTTTGAAGGCAGGTCCTAAGATAGGTCCAGTTCACCCTGTCGTATGCTTTCTGCTGGTCCAAGAAGACAAGCGCTCCAGAGATTTGGACTGGAAGACATTTGCAACTGTGTGGATGTTGTCCCATATGGATCTTCTTGGAACAAATCCATATTGTGATGGGGATATCTCGTCAGTTGCAATTTATCCTAATCGTTTGGCCATTATTTTTGTGAATTTTTTTGTGTCTATGTTGGTTAGGGATATAGGGCGCCAGTTGGAAAGGTTTAGTATGTCCCCTTTTTGAATAAGGTGACAGTGTAGGCTTCTTTGCCTCCAGGTAGAAGACATGTTTCAATAACATACTTTTTCATGGAAGCTAGACGAATATTAGATATGTTAGTGAAATATTTTATATAAAATTCATAGGGAATCACATCAGGTCCAGGGCATTTCCCTCTTGGTGCACCGCGTACTACTTCCATGATTTCTCATGTGATATTAGAAAAAAATTATTATTTTGAGCTGCGGTATCAATATGTGCACTTGTGAGGAATTTTTAGATTTTTCTAGTTTGACTGGTTCAGATTTATACAAGTTCATATAAAACCTGTGCACTTTGGTCACAACTTCTTTGGGTGTTTCTGCTATGGATTTTTCTGGTCATCAGACCGGTGTGCAAGCTATTTTATTTTTCTAGCGTGAAATTGGCAGAAAAATAGATCAAGCAAGTTTCTCCATCTTTTATGTTTCTTGCTCTGTATTGAACTCCAACTCAGTGTTGGTGTTCGCAGATCAGGGTGTTTACCCATGCAGAAACCTCCGCCTATCTGTGACCCCATCCAGGGCTGTACCCTGTGTGTGGGACGTTGTTTTCTAGAAGGTTGGTTTCTGCCAAGGTTGCTTGATAATAGCTGAAGCTGCCCTGTGTCTTCTAGCGTTGTGTGTTTGATTTGTTGGGTTGTTTATTTTTTGAAATTTTCCCAGGTGGTTAGTGGGTCCGAGCAGAAAGGTGTTTAAAAACCTGGGTTGAGGATATTTCCACCATCCAGGATTGAAATTCCGAGTCAGCCAAACTTACTGGGCATATTCTGCACCATCTGGGTGCTTAGGTACTTGGTTACTCCAGTTTGTAGGACACCAAAACTAACTGATGGTTAGAAAATTCGAATTTTGTAGTTTTCAATTTTTGAATTTGGTGATGGAAAATTATTTGTGTGAGTATCAGGTCTATCCGTGACATAGAGATAGGTGCACCATTGTGTACATGTGGGCGTGTCATGTTTTATAGTAGGGGTAGCCTTTTTGGTAGCGGATCATATAGTCCCAGGGTGGCCTTTAATACGCGGTGTTCCACTTGCCCTTGTAATAACTCCGTTGTGTATGACCATCAGTCAGTTTTTGGGTTAATGCAGCAGTTCATGTTTCCCATGATAAAAGTGCTTGCTGGAAGATTTAGTTGTGTTAGAGCTGTTAAAAACTCTCTTTGGTCTGGTGCACAGTTTGATGTGTACACACTGGCTATTGTGTGCACTTTGGTGTGCCATGAGAAGTTTACAGTGAGTATGCAGCCATCCAGGAACAAATTTTTGTTGATAAATTTAAAGTTTTGGTTTGCACGTACTATCACCCCAAAGTGTTGTGATCAAAATGATATTGTTGGGAGGAGCATGTTTTCCCATGCCTCCTCCTCTCCCCTGAGAACAGTGGGTTTCCTGTACCGCCAGGATATCCACAGGTGGGTTTTGTAGGAGACTCAACTTCTTGTCTTGGGACATTAAGGCCTTGAGTCCCACTATGTTCAGTGTCCCTATCTCTACTGAGACGCTCAATGCGCCTCAGGAGCGGTTAGCAGGGCCCCAGCCCTACTCCCTTGCTCACATTACTCTCCAATGCACCTCTTCTGCAGAGAACATAACCATGAGTAGAATGTTGGGGTGTATTCTGCACCTTTCATTGACGCTGTTTTTGCTCCTCTCTTGGCTTTGCTTTGTTTTGATTTATCATTGCGGTGAATTATGTGCTCTTATTTTAATTTAATTTATAGTGGGGAAGGACGACCAGGGGATGGACACTTCCAAAATTAAACACGAAAGAAAAATGAAACTCAGTAACAGGGAAGGCACCCCAGAAAAGCAATGCTATCTCCTGTTGCCAGCGGGAACTCCACTATGGGGAGGAGGGGGAACGTATAAAGGGGCCATAACCACAATTGAACACGTGTGGAGGAAGGGGTCTGAGTTGATGAACTAGACCGGGAACCAGGAGGAGACCAACTGAAAGCGACGCGGTGGGAGATACTTAAACATCCACGCTTGAAAGTGGTCCATCAAATGAGACCAGAATCTTTGGACAGCTTTTGGGAGGGTGGGGGTGAAGCCTGCGGTGGAATCCAAGACAATCATGTGGATAGTCCACATGGCAATTGCGACCACCAGAGCATGGAGGTAGGTGGAAGAGGGGATACCATGGATAAAGCAAACATTTTCCTTGAAAGACTGAAGGGATCTGCCTGAACCTGGCTATGCAGACGTTGAACTTCGCGCCATATTTTTTCAGAGGTGTAGCACTTCTCCAGGAGGTGGAACAGCGCTCCATAATGGCCACACATGACTCAGGATGAGTGTAAAGCGTTAGAGCACTCAGCCGTATGGTACACCTGCCTCAGGCAGCGCCACACATGGGAACGGATATGAGGCAGCAACAGAGGGTGGTGTGCGTATTTCAAAATAGTCTTCTGGGTCTCAAGGGAATAAGGGATGTCCATCATGTTCAGGTAGTCCACCCTGGATAGGACATGGGGCCGTGTGGGGATCAAGCCATCTTGAATGGGTAGCCCCTGTACCTCCTGTGTGAACTGAGGTGAGGGGCGGCCTCTCAGGGCTATGTGCCCACAAATACGGATTCTCCACTAAGCGCTCCGCATTGAGAGAAGGATTCATTTGAAGTGGGGCTTAGTACCATGAGGACCTGTGGCTGATGTGTGTGATGCGAGGTATTTCATCAAGGAGTGAGGGTGCGACAGATTAGTAAGGCCCAGGGAGCGAAAGAGGTTGGAGTGGGAGTGGGACCAGTGTTGGGAGGGGAGCGTAGGGGCGGTGACAGCCGCAATCCAGGTGCCCGGGATCTTGACAGCATGGGCTTTAAAGTTGAGCAGGCCCATGCCACCATGATGACGAGGTCCAAACATGACCTCTAGCCGCACTGGCGGTTGGTGGCCTGACCAAAGCCACCCTTGCAGAAGGGCATACATAGATTTGAAAAAACCTGGGGAGAAGGCGATGGCGTGGGCTCCAAACCATATTTTGGAGAGGAGAATAGAGTTGGCTAAAACAACCCTGCCAGTAAGAGAAGTAGGGTGGGCTCTGAGGGAGGCGATGCAATTCATCATGTTGTCTAAAATATGACTTTTCATTACTTCTGAGGCATACCCGCCTGCCTCCACTCACACCCCCAGGTGGCGGACCAGCCCTATGTTAGGGCGTGGCACAAAGGGGAGCACCAGAGGGGCGGTGTGGGGTGAGCTGGGAGGGCGTGCACATGTGCAAGCAGATGAGTTGGGCTGGACACAGGTTGCTGGGGCCCGGCAGGTTTGATACCAACCAAGGAGGATGATTTTGGTTTTGGAGGCGTTCAGTGCAGCATTACTTACCCGGGAATAAACCTGGATGAGAGCTTAAAGCGCGCGTGCATCTTGATTATTAAACACCCTGACCACACAATCATTTTCTAATGCCATCATCTTGATTGGGGCTTGGCGTGGTAAATGGACCTCAGTGAGGCGGGCATTCACGTTTTGAAGTATTGGGTCAAGGCTTAAATTATATAAAATGTGGGCTAAGGGAGTCTCCTTGGCGTAGGCCCCTTTGAGTGCGGACTACTTCTGTGAGGAAGCCAGGGCCACGCACTGCCATTGTTGCAGATTCCATAAGCATCATCACCCAGCTGATGAAGCGAGGGGTAAGCGGAATTGGTGGAGGCAGGCCCTGAGGTATTCCCAGTTTACCCTATCATAGGCCTTCTGTTGGTCCAAGAACATTAGTGCCCCAGAGGCTGTGGACTGGCATGCGTTGGCCACAGAGTGCACATTGTCCCAAATCGACCTTCTGGGTATGAAACTGAATTCTTCTGGGGAGATGGTGGCAGAAGCTACAATCTCTAAATGGTTAGCCATGATTTTAACTAAAATTTTTGTATCCGTGTTAGTTAAAGAAATGGGGCGCCAGTTGGCTAAGTCTAGCTAATCCCCTTTCTTGAAGAGCTTGACAGTGAATGCCTCTTGCCCTCCTGGTAGAAGGCGCGTATCCAGAAGGCTCTGGTTAAGGGAGGCAAGCAGCAGTTGGGATGGATATTTGAAGTACTTCTTATAAAACTCATATGGAATGCCATCAGGGCGGGGCTTTTCTGAATTGGTGCACTGTGGACGGCAGACCAGAGTTCATCTGGAGTAGTCAAAATCATTAACTCTGAGTATTGGGAAATGGTGCGGATGTAAGTGCTATTGAGAAATTTCTCCATTTCAGCTGGCAGAATTGGATTAGATCGGTAAAACTCAGAGTAATACTTTTGTATTTTGATCGCCACTTTGGCCAGCGTATCTGCGACGAGATTTTTCTGATCTCCGCACCTGTGTTCAGGCCACACTTTCTGGCACAGTGTGAAGAATTTTTTAAAAAAATAAGTGGAGCATGTGCCGCCCTCTATAGTGTTTGGCCCTATACTGAACACAAACCTGATGTTTGTGTTGCCTTTCAAGCGCGTTTAGGTGGATGGCTGCTTCTTCCCACTTCTGGCCCCAAGCAGGGCTTTAGCCTGTGGCTGGGATGTTGGAATCCAGATGTTCCAACTCTGCCAGAGCACGCGAGATGATGGCTGAGGTAGCTCATGAGCATCGGGAGGAGAGGTGGTGAGCATGGCGGATGGTATCCGCTTTGAAGGCTGACCACGTGGAAATTGGGTCCGCACAAAATGGTGTAATAACCTTTTTTACCAAAGTCACAGATTTCACCCATGTGGAAAATCCTGGTGACGCGAGTTTGGGTGGGTGGAGTTTGAATTAATGCGGAGCCCTAGCCACTGTGACG
Source organism: Massospora cicadina (assembly GCA_022478985.1). Classification (NCBI taxonomy): domain Eukaryota; kingdom Fungi; phylum Entomophthoromycota; class Entomophthoromycetes; order Entomophthorales; family Entomophthoraceae; genus Massospora; species Massospora cicadina. Next base: position 35,046 of record JAKSZP010005650.1, read on the forward strand.
GGTAGGTGATAGGTTATTGAGACCAGGCGGTGATCAGAGAAATCGATTCTTGATGTATGGAAGAAGGAAATATGGGATCAAAATTTCACCAGTGCGAGGAAAAGGTCAATGTGAGATATGAACCTTAACTGGCCGTTGTGGATGTGGGGTTGCATCATGTTTTTGAGCAGTGGAGCTTGCCACGGCAGCATGTCAAACAACCCAAGGGTGGCCTTTAGAACGCGAATTTATATGAGACCCTGGGGTGTGTGGGATGAGGAAGGCCAGCAGTCCATGGATGTGTTTAACCAACAGTTCATGTCACTAACTATGAAAGGGTCAGGGGGTAATGGAAGACATTTGACCGATGAGAAAAATTCCTGACACTCTCATGCACCGGTAAGGGCATAAATGTTGATGATAGCATGCGCCACATCGGCCCACAAAAATGTGCAATGAGAACTCAGCCATTGAGGAGGGATTCAGATGATAAAAATTTAAAAAAGTTGTTTTTCCAATCAAGCACCCCACTGTGCTCAGACCAGAAGGAAAGGGAAGGGAGGAGCATGTTTTCCAAGCGTCCTCAGAACCTCACAGACAGTGGGACTCCTGGATGTCAAGGATGTCCACGGGTAAATTTTTTTTATTTACTCAGTTTTCTAGCCCAGGACAGTGAGGCCTTGAGTCCAGCGATGTACAACGTCCCTAAAGTAAAGGCTCCCCCATCACACCTTAGGTGTGAGGGGGTGGGCACCTGGGCCCACCAGCCTCCTCTAAATCCCCATGGGCCTTTACAGTGGCGCAGGTGTTTGCAGCAACGCTATTGGAAGATTTGTTAATTTTAGCAGACAGGTTTGCGTTGGCTTTTGCCTTCACTTTTGGTTTCCCCGCTGTTGACCAAATTTTTTGTGGTGTGGTTGAGTTCGGTGCACCAACATTCAGGTCAAAAAAAAAATTTTCAGGGAGGTTAAAGACTGAATTGGTTCCAATCAGGGCTTGGGCGCAAAGGTTGGGTGAGATCAAGTCACCCATTGGATCCTCAGATTGGGTGTCCAATCAGCTTGGGCATCTCAATATGATTAGTTAATGGATTCCTGAGTTGCTTCTGCCATGAAGGTTTCAATGTCCTCCTGGCGTTGGGAGTGCAGGATACCAGAGTCAACCTTGGCCGCTTCCTTGGCTGCAGCCCTGCGGGCCTGTTTGGCCTTCTTTCACTCTTAAGGGAGACAGGTTATACTAGTTAGTAGCAGCCTTGTGCTCCCCACGGGAAGGCCTCTTTGGTACTGATGGTTGATTCATAGTGAGCCTCCCCATTGGTCATGGCCACCGAGGGGTGCTCTTGGAATGTGATGCCCTCCTTGGTGGGGCATGTGTGCCTTATGGCCGAACGCGTCACAGTGGGTGCAGATGGGGGGTGCGCTGTCCACGGTTACCCAGTAAGGGTGGGATGTATGCCCCTCAATATTAGTAAAAGTGAAATGCAGGATCTGGGTTAGGTCCTTTGCAATCTCCTCGGTTAAGGTCAGAACTGCAATGGCTTTGCCAGTGCACAGGTGTGGCATCAGTGTAAAGCGTTGCATCTCAAAGGATTGTATTTCGCCATTTATGGTGAGACCAGATTCTAGGTGCTGCTCCAGAACGGCACGTTTGACCATAGTGGGCAAAAAGTCAAACATGAGGAAAATTTGGTTGGATTTTGTCCATCTGGTGCGCTTAGTTTTGATGACCAGCTGCCCTTTGGGGAGGTTAGTCACAATGCGCAATGCGGCAGCTTTGTCTGCTGCCTCCTTATTTTGAAACTGAGATCCAGCCAACCGTGTGAAATGGAGTGAGGTGCAACATACACCGCAGTCAAGAAATGAATGTGCACATCCCCACAAAATTTTTCCCACAACGCCGTTTGCTGAATATCCAGAAACACCCAGATTCTGTATTCCCCCAACGAGGGTGGTTAAGAGTGCGGTGTGTTGATGCACTGGTTACATCGCACCTTCTAAGTGAGGATTTCTGGGGAAATATAACCGCCAGTTTTCTAATTTTATCTAATCCTCCAGTTTCTCTGGGGCGTTTGCAAACATTGGATGTCACAGGACTACCACCTGTGCCTTTTACCTTACCTGCTCAACTGCTCTCTGACATGGGAGCAAACTAATCTCCTCTGTGAGATTATCAAACTAAAGTTAGACTTGAATTAAATAAGTTGCAAAAGTGATTGCAACGAGAGAGAAAAGTCTACTTGTGTGCTCTTATTGGCCACATTATTTTCTTATGCATTCCATTGTTGATTTTCCTTCCCAAATGAGTTATGTTCCACAATTTCAGGGGTGCACTGAACCCCAGTTTTTCTTCATTACATTCCAAATTAGGTTCTTCCAACGTTAATCTTTTTAGATTGGTTTTTTGGTTTTCAAAGGATTTGATTGGTTTATTGATTTGAATTCTTCCATGTCTTACTGGATCTGTTCCAGTGATAGAGATGATTCTGCTGAGGCCTTTGCCTTGGTCACGGCATGCTTGTGAGCTTGTTTGGCCATTTTTCATCCTTTTGGGGAAATTGGGTCAATTATTTTATATTGCCATATTCTCACCAGTTGAATGCTTGTGTTGTATCCATGATTTTGGCGTACTATGATTCATCTTCACCCATTTCCTCCTCACAGAATTCCATTTCTCTCAGGCCTTCTTTTATGAGGAAAGCATGAATCTTGTGCCCAAAAGCTGGCAGTGGTTGCATATGGGGGATGCGCTCTCTACTTTTGCATGGAACAGTTAGATTTTTCCCATTAATAGCGAAGGATGCAATGTGGGGGATTTTTTGTAATATCCTCCACTACCTCCTGGTTTGGGGAAATAGTTGTGATTGCCTTCCCAGTGCCAAGGGTTGGCATCATCTGGAATTTTTGCATCTCAAATTGTTTAATTTCTCCATAGGCTTCTAAGCCATATTGGAGATGGTGTTTGACTCCTGTGCATGCCAGTGTAATCAGAAGGTAAATGAAAATTATAAAAATATCTTTTGACTCTGTCCAACGTGTGCATTTGGTTGATACCAAATGATTACCGTTGGGAAGGTTGAGTACCCCTCTGACCTTTGCTGCTTCATATGCTTCTTCCATGGTTTTGAATCTAATGTCTACCCAACCTTTGTAGATAGTACGGGTTGTTAAGTACACCGCATGCAGGAAAAATTCAAGTTGAACTTCGCCAAACTTTTTCCATATTGTTGGTATTTCTAAGCCCAGGAAAATTTGTATACCGTGTTCCACTGATGACAGTAGTTGCGAGTTTGATACTTCCAAGTAACTTCAGTATTTTTTATAAAATTCATGAAACCTGTGGTGTGTGCCACCTTAGTTTTTTTGTTTTTACTAATATTTTCGTTTTTACCAGTGCGCTTGGTACCTTTGGGCAGTGTAGGTCCAGTTCTGCTGCCATTTACCGCGTTTGCCCAAATCTTTACTTTATTACTCATACTCATCTCACCTGATATTGATTATCAAATTGTACTGTTTAAATTGAATCATACTACTAAAAGTGATAGTAATTGGAAAGAAAAAGGTTTTTGAGGCTGATTTTATGGTATTATACCAATTTGTTTTAGTAATTTTAAATTATAGTAATGCTTAAAGTTATATTTTTATAGTAATAAGTTAGCTCATAGGCCACAAGGGCAACATCATAGCTGTTAATTCAAGTGTCACATATGATAGTCTTTATATAATTATACTATACTACTTTTAGTATTTTAAAATTAGATTAATGCTCAGGAAGGGTTCTGCAAAATGAACTGCCTTTCTTTAATAAAGTAAAATGTTATTGTATTTAGGACTGTTTACTGTAAGTTAACATGGGATGGGATATATAGTCAGATTAATGCTCAGAGTATTATTTTTATAGTAATAAGATAGCTCATAGGGCATTAGGGCAACAGAAAAGCTGTTAGTCTGAGCTCCACAAATGATAGGCTTTATGGTATTATACCATATTATCATGACTATTTTGAGCCTTAGAGTGCTGCTAAGAGTTATAATTTTCAATAAAAAAGTTAGCTCACAGGTCATGAGGGCAACAGCAAAGCTGTTAGTCTGAGTGGCACAAATGATATCTTTTAAGGTAAATGGGGCTCAGAGCATAGGTGTGGCACAGATACTAGAAATAGGTCACCGCATAGCTGGTGGCTAAATGGAGGCTGTGCCCATGAGAGCTCATATGCTCACACTGACATAGTCTGTAGGCTGTGCTAGCGCTAATCTCAAGTCACTTGGACAACAGCTTTGCTGTTGCCCTCATGACTGATGAGCTAATCCTAAATTTACTTAATTTACTTAAACCTCAAACCTGATTTTTATTTAGTTTCAATTGAGCAATTTGGTGAATTATTTGATAAATCTGTATCAATTCTCAACCACTCACCCAAATAAATTGTATCTATCAGATTCAATTAGTTTCAAATGAGCAATTTGGTGAATTATAAGATAATATTTGTCAAGTCTCAGCCACTCACCCAAATAGATTGAACCTATCAGACTCTAAGGTTTCAGATGTCAGTCAGACATTACGTCAGTCAGCCGTGAAAGTTTTTATTAAGTAGATAGCATTCATTATCTGTGCTTTGCTATGGTGTCTAATGAATTTCAGATATTCAATTATTTATTTAGATTTCAAACTATAGATAAATAATAACCACTCAACCAAATTCAATTTCTCAATTGAATCAATTAAAAACTACCAACCACTCAGCTAAACCTAATTAAACTTATCAAATCAACCAATAACTAATCACCCCTCAAAACTAAACTGTGTCTTATCAATTTAACCAAAAGCCATCAACCACTCAGCCAAACAAGATAAACCTATTGAATCAATCAAATAATACCAAACTGCTACCCAAAACATCTATATAAATTTAAAATCATTGTGTACATGACATCTCTTCCAAACTACTAAATAAACTAATTAAATTATTTTTATATTTTACTATGTTGGCTCATCATTTTTAGTTTTACTTACACTCGCAATATTAGGAAACTTTTCTTTCTCATTGCAAACACTTTTGCAACCCATTCAATTCAAGACTAAATCTAGTTTGATAATCTCATAGAGGGGATTAGTCTGCGCCCATGTCTGGGAGCAGTTGGGCAAGCAAGGCAAGAGGAGCAGGCGGAAGGCCCGCGGCCTCTAACATTCAAAAACGCCCCGGAGAATCTGGTGGAATAGAAAAAAATCTAAAAAAACTGGCAGTCACAATTTCCCCGGAGATACTCGCGTGGCAAGCACAATGCAACCAGTACATCAACACGCCACATTCCCAGCCACTTTTGTTGGTGGAATTCAGAGTCTGTGTGTATCTGGACATCCAAAAAAAGGCCCTATGGGAAAAATTTTGTGAAGATGTAAACAAAATTTTCCCAACTGCGGTGTACGTTGTACCTCACTCCATGTCACGCGGTTGGCTGGACCTAGGTTTCAAAAGCAAAATAGCAGCAGATGAGGCTGCAGCGGTGCGCATAGTGGTTGACCTCCCTGAAGGGCAACGGGTCGTCAAAACTAAATGTACCAGATGGACAAAATCAAACCAAATTTTCCTCACGTTTGACTTTTGCCTACTACGGTATAATGTGACATTTTTGAGCAACACCTGAAAAATGGTCTCACCATATACGGCGAAATACAATATTTCAAAATGCAACGTTTCACTCTGATGCCACACCTGTGCACCGGCAAAGCCATCGCAGTTCTGACCCCAACCAAGGAGATCATGAAGGACTTAACCCAGATCCTGCACTCCACCTTTATTGACATCGCAGGGCACACCACCCACCCATTCTGGGTAACCATGGACAGCGCGCCCCCCATTTGCACCCATTGTGATGCGTTCGGCCATAAGGTGCACACATGCCCCATCAAAGAGGGCGTCACATTCCAAGAGCACCCCTCAGCAGCCATGGCCAGCGGAGAGGCGTGCTATGAACCAACCGCAAGCACCAAGGAGGCTTTCCCATGGGGAGCACAAGGCTGCTACCTATTGGTAAAGCCCATCTCCCCGCAGGAGCGAAAGAAGGCCAAGCAGGCCCATAAGACCGCGGCCAAGGAAGCAGCCAAGGTCACCACCACTACCATCCCACACTCACAACGCCAGGAGGACATGGAGACCTTCGCGGTGGAAGCAACTTGGGAATCCATCACCCAATCAGATTGGGAGGCCCATGCTGAACGGGCCACTCAATCCAAGGATCCAATGGGAGATTTGATATCGCCCAATTGCTGCACCCAAGCCCCAGTCAAAACCAACTTGGGACCTATCCCAACAAAAATTTTTTTTTTGCCCCACTTGGCGGTGCACCAAACTTATCCGCACCGCAAAAAATTCATCTGATGTTGGGAAAACAAAAAGCGAAGGCCAAAGCCAACGTGACTCTTTCCACAAAAATTAACAAAACCCTGATAGCGTTGCTGCTAATACCCGCGCTGCTGTGAAAGCCTGTGGGGACCTGGAAGAGGCTGGTGGGCCCGGGGGCCACCCCCTCACACCTAAGGTGCAATGGGGAAACCTTCACTCTAGGGACGCTGAATATCGCCAGACTCAAGGCCTCCCCGTCCTGGGCTAGGAAACTGAGTTTTTTACAAAACAATTTACTCATGGATATCCTGGCCATCCAGGAAACCCACTGTCCACGAGTTTCGAGGAAGCTTGGAAAACAATGCTCCTACCATCCCTATCCTTTTGGTCGAAGCACTGTGGGGGCTAATTCAGAAAAACAATCTTTTCAAATTTACATCTTCAGAAACATTCCTAAATGTCTGAGTGCTCGTTGTCACCTTCTCATGGGCTGATATTGCACACACAATTATCAACATCTACACCCCAAACGGTGCACAAGAGCGTCAGGAATTTTTCTCATCAGTCAAATCCCTCCCGCTACCCCCCAATTCTTTCCTAATAGGCGACATGAACTGTTGGCTAACCTCACCAACAGACCGGTAGCCGCCCTCACCCCATGCCCCACAGGGTCACGTAGAACTACGCATTCTAAAAGCCACCCTTGGGTTAATGGATGCACTGCCACGACATGCCCCACTGCTCAAAAACATGATGCATCCCCACGTCCATGACGGCCAATACAGTCCATGACCCACATTGACCTTATTCTAGTGCCGGCGAAATTCCAACCCCACATCTCCCACTTCAAAACAACGAAAATGGAATTCTCTGACCATAGACTGGTCTCGATAACATACCACTTACCTGTCACAGTTGCAAAGGCCCCACATTGGTGCAAAATCCGCCCCCCAAAGCTCGCATCAAAAGGATTTTCCATGTGGGTGGAAGAGGCAACTTTGGCAAAATTGTTTGTTGCACCGTTTTGCGCGGACCCCATTTCCACATGGGCAACTTTTAAAGAAGACACCATCCGCCACTATCACCATCTCTCATCCAGACGCTCGCGAGCCACATTGGCAGTTATCGCGCGTGCTGGCAGAATTGGCCCACTTGGAGTCCAACATTCCTGCCTCAAGATATAGCCCTGCATGGGGCCAGAAGTGGGCGGAGGCAGCCACCCACCTCAACGCACTTGAAAGGCAACACAAACATTGGGTTTGTGTCCAATACAGGGCCACACCCATCACTAAAGGCAACAAGTGCACCGCATACTTCTTCAAAAAAATTTTGCACCACGCCAGAGCGTGGCCTGCACACAGGTGCGAAGATTGGATAATTCTATTGTGGACACACTGGCAGAAGTGGCAATTGAAATGCAAAGATATTACTCCAATTTTTCTGAGCTGAACCAATTCAGCAAGCGGAAAGGCAGAATTTCTTGACAGAGCTCATATCCGCACCGTTTTCTGGTACCCAGAAATAATGAATTTAAGTACTCCAAACGAATTATGGACTACCATTCGCGGTGCGCCAAACCAAAAATGCTCAGGCCCAGATGGCATTCCATATGAGTTCTACAAAAAATATTTTAAATATATCTCCCCATTGCTGCTAGCCTCACTCAACCAAAGCCTGTTGGAAACGCGCCTCCTACTAGGTGGACACGAGGCCTTTATGGTCACACTCTTCAAGAAAGGGGATAGGCTAGACTTAGTCAACTGGCGCCCCATTTCTCTGACAAACACAGACACCAAAATTTTAACAAAAATCATGGCTAACCGTTTAGGGACTGTAGCATCTTCCAACATCTCCCCAGAACAATTCATTTTCATCCCCAGAAGGTCAATTTGGGATAACGTGCACTCTGTGGCTAATGTGTATCAGTCCACAGCCTCTGGAGCACTTGTATTCTTGGACCAACAAAAGGCCTATGATAGAGTAAATTGGGAATACCTTAGGGCCTGCCTCCAACAATTCCGCCTACCTCCCCACTTCATTAACTGGGTGATGCTGCTCACGGAATCTGCAACAATGGCAGTGCGCGGCCCAGGTTTCATAACGGAAGTAGTCCGTCCTCAAAGGGGCCTGCGACAAGGGGACCCCATGAGCCCACTCTTATACAACTTCAGCCTTGACCCACTACTGCGAAATGTGAATGCCCAACTCACTGGGGTCCATGTGCCAGGCCAAACCCCAGTCAAGATGATGGCATTTGCAGATGATTGCGTGGTGGGGGTGTCTAATAACAAAGATGCACGCGCTCTTGAAGCCCTCATCCAGGAATATTCCCGGGTAAGCAACGCGGCACTGAACGCCTCCAAAACCGAAATCATCCTCCTTGGTCGGTTTCAGAACTGCTGGGCCCCAGCAAGTAGTTCCCAACCCGGCCCATCTGCTCGCCCACGTCCACGCCTTACTAACCAAAACACACCACTCCACTGGTGCTCCCCTTTGTGCCACGACCTACCATAGGACTGGTACGCCATCTGGGCGTGTGGTTAGAGGCAGGTGGATACGCGTCAGCAGTAATGGAGTGCCATATACTGGACAACGTGATGAAGCGATTCGCCTCTCTCAGAGCCCACCCTACTATCCTCACTGGCAGGGTTGTTCTTGCCAACTCTATGCTCCAATCCAAAGTCTGGTTTGGAGCCCACGCCATCCCCTTCTCCCCAAGCTTCTTCAAATCCCTGTATGCTTTGCTACAAGGTTGGCTTTGGTCAGGCCGCCCTCCACCAGTATGGCTAGAGGTTATGTTTGGCCCTCATCATCATGGTGGCATGGGCCTACTTGACTTCAAAGCCCATGCCGCCAAGATCCTGGGCACCTGGATTGCGGCCATCACTGCTCCTACACTCCCATCCCAACACTGGTCCCGCGTGGCCCGCTCCAACTTCTCCTGAGCTATAGGCCTCAACAATCCATCAAACCCCCACTCCCTGATGAAATACCTCGCATCACACACATTGGCCACAGGTCCTCACGGGACTAAAACCCACTACAAACGAATCCTACTCTCCATGCGAAGCGCAGAGTGGAGAATTCATATTAGTGGACATACAACCCGAAGAGGCCGCCCAATCCTCAGTTCACACAAGAGGTACAGGGGCTACTCATCCATGATGGCGTGATCCCCATTTGACCCCAAGTCCTATCCAGGGTGGACTACCTGGACATGATAGACATCCCTTATTCCAGTGAGACCCAAAAGACTATCTGGAAATACGCACACCATCCTCTGTTGCAGCCTCAAGTCCGCTCCCATGTGTGGCGCTGCCTGAGGCGGGTGTATCGTACAGCTGAGCGCTCTAATGCTTTACACTCATCCTGTGTCGTGTGTGGCCAGTATGGAACGCTGTTTCACCGCCTGGAGAAGTGCCCTACCTCTAAAGTAATATGGCGCGAAGTTCAACGTCTGCTAGGCCAGGATCAAACACATCCCTTCAGTCTGTCAAGAGATATGTTTGCTTCATCAATGGCCTCCCCCTCCCACCCTCCCTCTGTGCTCTGGTGGTTGCAATCGCCATGTGGACTATCCATACAATTGTCTTGGATGCCATCGCTGGATCCATCCTCACCCTCCCTGAAGCTGTCCACAGATTCCGGTCTCATTTGGTGGATCACTTTCAAGCGTAGATGTTTGGATATCTCCCACCGCGTTGCCAACAGCTGGTCTCCTCCTGGTTCCCAGTCTAGTTCATCAAATCAGACCCCTTCTTTCACACGTGCTCAATAGTGGCTACGTCCCCTACACACGTTCCCTCCCCTTCCCATAAGTGGCGTTCCCGCTGGCAACAAGAGATAGCTTCGCTTCTCTGGGGTGCCTCCCCTGGTACTAAGTTTTGTCTCGTCTGAGTCATATTCGGAAGTGTCCATCCCATGGTCGGCCTTCCCCGCAATAAATTAAAAATTACACTCGCAATATTAGCTTTAACTATATAATTAGTTTAAATGATAAAAAGTAATTAGATAAAAGTGATTGTGCCAAAAATTAAACAACTGACCTTAATATGTTTAAGTTTAGAGCCAAACCCGAGACAATTATGCTAGTGGAGGTATTTTTTAAAATCAATTAGGTTTTTGAACTTCTTTCTCATAACAATCACTTTAGTTACTATGATTTGATTTGAACAGCAAATTTGGATAATTACACACAGGAGAGATGTGCGACTTTATCAATAAAAATAACACAATATGGGCGAGCGTTGTGGCAAGTGGTGCGCTTAACGGTGCAACTAAGGGCAAGAAACGCCCTGGAGGGGGACCAGGAACCCAATCTGCAAAGAAATCGCAAACTCAGACACCATTGGGTATATGGTATTCACTTTAAAGCACGCACAATATATGTACATTCAGTTCAACCAACCCTTGTCAAAGGTGGAACATGGGATCAGACCCTTCCTTGGGGATGAGTCACCAACCCTGTGGGAGATAACATGTGAAGCACAGCCTTTCTTTTCCCCCACGCGGTATATGTCACCACCAACAACATGGGCCACAGCTGGATCAATATTAGTTTCAAAACAGCTGAAGAAGCAGATGCCACAGCAAAAGTCTGTGTGGAAATTGCCCTCCCTTGAGGGCAAATGTTGTGCACACCGTGTAACCAGATGGAACAAAGCAAAAACTTTGTTCATCTCTTTTGACTCACTCCCCACCAACCTTCCTCATAAGGTAATTGAGGAGGGACTTCGCAAAGGTCTCATGACCTACAGAGAAATTCAGCAACTCGAATTACAGCGATTTCACCTGATGCCCAACCTGTGCATGGGCAAAATTATCGCCATAATTAACCCCTTCCTAGAAGTGGAAGATGACCTTTAAAGAATCCCCCACACAGCAGAGTTTCACTTTGCAGATGTGGGACAGTCATCCACATTCTGAGTTATACCAGAACGCGCACCGCCCATTTGCAACCACTGTGGCTCACTAGGCCACAAGGAACACGCATGCCCTGTGAAAGAGGGCTTAATGGAAAATGATTATTGTGAGGAAGCAATGGATAAAGATAATGAAAACTTCGCCAAAATTCCTGACGGTCACCACCCATTCCGCTGGGGTGAAGATGGACTATACTCCATCGTGGACCCAGTTACAAGCAAACGGTGTAAAGTAGAACAAAAAGCCCACAAGTGAGCAGTGGCCAAAGCGGCAGCACACCTGGAGTCCGCCATTAACCCCAGAAAAATTTTGGAGGATAGTTCAGATATTCACCGAGCCAACCAATCAGAACAATATGCCCAGGTCAAAAATTTTCACAGTAACCTGACCGAGTCACAAAGCAATATCAGTCATGCACATACTGAGGAACAATGCAACAGAAATTTGGGTGAAAATGTGGTGCACAATTCACCAAAGTTGAACCTCAAAAATATAGAATCCAATCAACAATCTGCATCAAATCCACATGAGACCTGTGTGGGAAATGTTAATGCAAATGCAAAAAACTGCAATTCCCATGAATCATTGGGTCAGATCAAGGTAACCAACAATGGCAGTGAAAGAGTTGGAGTACAGATGAGGAGCATGGCCAAAATGAGCCACAGTGGGTAGGGCCAGAGGGCCCTCCCAACCGCTCCTGAGGTGCCATGGGCACCTCAGTGTCAATAGGGATGCTAAACATTGCGGGAGCCAGGGCTCATACATCCCAAGCCAAAAAGCTGGAATTCCTGCAAAAACCCCTTGTAGACATCTTGGCCATCGACAAACCCACTGTCTACAAGGGGAAGAAGGATCCTGGTCAACCAGGGTCGCACCATCACAATCAGTATGGACGTCTCACTGTGGGGTGATCATCTGAAACAACAAAAAAATAAGATTACAAATTTGTCATCACACTTACACAGTTGAGTCCTGGTAGCAACAATCACATGCTAAGAGGAAATAATTTTGATAACATGTGTCTATGCACCGTGCACTGCAACTGAGAGAAAACAATTTATTGAAAACATTTCTTACTCTCATCCCACCAGATACCATTATGTTAGGCAATTTCAACTGCTGGGATAACCCCAATACGGATTAATGGCCTAATCCCAGGGGACACCCACCTGGACACATTGAATTCCGCACAATAAAGGCATCTCTTGGCTTACAGGATGCTCTACCCCCCAGTTTACCACTCCTTCCCCACATGATGCGGCCCAACATACATGAGGGAGGACTCATATCAATGAGTTGCATTGACCACATCCTCATCCCACAATCCCACCAATCAAGAATCTCTAAATTATAACTTTTCTTTCTCGTTGCAAACAATTTTGCAACCCATTCAATTCAAGACTAAATCTAGTTTGATAATCTCATAGAGGGGATTAGTCTGCGCCCATGTCTGGGAGCAGTTGGGCAAGCAAGGCAAGAGGAGCAGGCGGAAGGCCCGCGGCCTCTAACGTTCGAAAACGCCCCGGAGAATCTGGTGGAATAGAAAAAAATCTAAAAAAACTGCCAGTCACAATTTCCCCGGAGATACTCGCGTGACAAGCACAATGCAACCAGTACATCAACACGCCACATTCCCAGCCACTTTCGTCAGTGGAATTCGGAGTCCATGTGTATCTGTACATCCAAAAAACGGCCCTATGGGAAAAATTTTGTGAAGATGTACACAAAATTTTCCCGACTGTGGTGTACTTTGCACCTCACTCCATGTCACGAGGTTGGCTGGACCTAAGTTTTGAAAGCAAAATAGCAGCAGACGAGGCTGCAGCAGTGCACATAGTGGCCGACCTCCCTGAAGGGCAACGGTCATTGAAACTAAATGCACCAGATGGACAAAATCAAACCAAATTTTCCTCACGTTTGACTTTTTGCCTACTACGGTAAAACGTGATATTTTGGAGCAACACCTGAAAGATGGTCTCACCATATATATGGCGAATTTGATCTTTTGAAATGCAATGTTTCACGATGATGCCACACCTGTGCACTGGCAAAGCCATCGCAGTTCTGACCCCAACTGAGGAGATCGCGAAGGACCTAACCCTGATCCTGCACTCCACCTTTATTGACATTGCAGGGCACACCACCCACCCATTCTGGGTAACCGTGGACAGCGCGCCCCCATTTGCACCCACTGTGACGCGTTCAGCCATAAGGCGCATGCATGCCCCATCAAAGAGGGCGTCACATTCCAAGAGCACCCCTCGGCAGCCATGGCCAGTGGAGAGGCGCACTATGAACCAACTGCAAGCACCAAGGAGGCTTTCCCGTGGGGAGCACAAGGCTGCTACCTATTGGTAAAGCCCATCTCCCTGCAGGAGCGGAAGAAGGCCAAGCAGGCCCATAGGACCGCAGCCAAGGAAGCGGCTAAGGCCACCACCACCATCCCACACTCACAACGCCAGGAGGACATGGAGACCTTCACGGTGGAAGCAAATCGGGAATCCATCACCCAATCAGATTGGGAGGCCCATGCTGAATGGGCCACTCAATCCGAGGATCTGATGGGAGATTTGATCTCACCCAATCGCTGTACCCAAGCCTCAGGTGAAACTGACTTGGGACCTATCCCAACCAAAAAATTTTTTGTCCCACTCGTCGGGTGCACTGAACTTATCCGCACCGCAAAATATCCGTCTGACGTCAGGAAAACAAAAAGCGAAGGCCAGAGCCAATGTGACTCTTTCCGCAAAAATAAACAAAAACTCCAATAGCGTTGCTGCTAACACCCATGCTGCAGTGAAAGCCCGTGGGGACCTTGAAGAGGCTGGTGGGCCCAGGGGCCCACCCACTTGCACCTAAGGTGCGATGGGGGAAACCTTCACTCTAGGGACGCTGAATATCGCCAGACTCAAGGCCTCCCCTCCCAGGCTAGGAAAATGAGTTTTTTACAACACAATTTACCCATGGATATCCTGGCCATCCAGGAGTCCCACTGTCCATGAGGTTCTGAGGAAGCTTGGAAAACAATGCTCCTACCATCCCTATCCTTTTGGTTGAAGCACTGTGGGGTGCTAATTCAGAAAAACAATTTTTTCAAATTTACATCTTCAGAAACATTCCTAAATGGCCGAGTGCTCGTTGTCACCTTCTCATGGGCTGATGTTGCACACACAATCGTCAACATTTACACCCCAAATGGTGCACATGAGCGTCAGAGATTTTTCTCATCAGTCAAATCCCTCCCGCTACCCCCCAATTCTTTCCTAATTGGCGACATGAACTGTTGGCTAACCTCACCAACGGACCAGTGGCCGCCCTCACCCCACACCCCACAGGGTCACGTAGAACTACGCGTTCTAAAAGCCACCCTTGGGTTAATGGATGCACTGCCACGACATGCCCCACTGCTCAAAAACATGATGCATCCCCATGTCCACAATGGCCAATTAAGGTCCATGACCCGCATCGACCTTATTCTAGCACCGGCGAAATTCCAACCCCACATCTCCCACTTCAAAACAATGAAAATGGAATTCTCTGACCACTGACTGGTCTTGATAACATACCACTTACCCATCACAGTTGCAAAGGCCCTACATTGGTGCAAAATCTGCCCCCCAGAGCTCGCGTCGCCAGGATTTTCCACGTGGGTGGAATCAGCAACTTTAGCAAAATTGTTTGTTGCACCGTTTTGCGTGGACCCCATTTCCACATGGGCAACTTTCAAAGAAGACACCATCCGCCACTATCGCCATCTCTCATCCAGATGCTCATGAGCCACATCGGCGGTTATATCGCGCGCGCTGGCGGAATTGGCCCACTTGGAGTCCAACATTCCAGCCACAGGATACAGCCATGTATGGGACTGGAAGTGGGCGGAGGCTGCTGCCCACCTCAATGCACTCGAAAGGCAACACAAACATAAGGTTTGTATCCAATACAGGGCCACACGCATCACTAAAGGCGACAAGTGCACCACATACTTCTTTAAAAAAATTTTTGCACCATGCCAGAGCGTGGCCTGCACACACGTGCAAAGATTGGATAATTCCATTGCGGACACACTGGCCAAAGTGGCAATCAAAATGCAAAAATAATACTCTGAGTTATACTGAGCTGAACCAATTCAACTGGCCAAAATGGCAGAATTCCCTCAACTGTGCTCATATCTGCACCATTTTCCAATACCCTTAAATAATAAATTTAATTACTCCAAACGAATTATGGACAGCCAATCGCAGTGCACCAAAACAAAAATGCCCAGGCCCAGATGGCATTCCATATGAGTTCTACAAAATATATTTCAAATATATATCCCCATTGCTGCTAGCCTTACTTAACCAAAGCCTGTTGGAAACGCGCCTCCTACCAGGGGACATGAGGCCTTTACTGTCACACTCTTCAAGAAAGGGGATAAGCTTGACTTAGCCAACTGGCGCCCCATTTCTCTAACAAACACAGGCACCAAAATTTTAACAAAAATCATGGCTAACCGTTTAGGGACTGTAGCATCTGCCACCATCTCTCCAGAACAATTTGGTTTAATCCATAGAAGGTCGAATTTGGGATAACGTACACTCATGGCTAATGCATGTCAGTCCTTAGCCTCTGGGGCAATGGTATTCTTGGACCAACAAAAGGCCTATGATAGAGTAAACAGGGAATACCGTAGGCCTGCCTCCATCAATTCCGCCTACCCCCACTTCATAAACTGGGTGATGCTGCTCACGGAATCTGCGACAATGGCAGTACACGGCCCAGGCTTCCTAACGGAAGTAGTCCGCCCTCAAAGGGGCCTGCGACAAGGGGACCCCTCAGCCCACTCTTATAAAACTTCAGCCTTGACCCACTACTGCGAAATGTGAATGCCCAAATCACTGGGGTCCATGTGCCAGGCCAAACCCCAGTCAAGATGATGGCATTTTCAGATGATTGTGTGGTGGGAGTGTCTAATAACA
The DNA here is from genome assembly GCA_022478985.1 of Massospora cicadina. NCBI lineage: Eukaryota > Fungi > Entomophthoromycota > Entomophthoromycetes > Entomophthorales > Entomophthoraceae > Massospora > Massospora cicadina. The sequence continues at coordinate 51,246 of JAKSZP010005650.1, forward strand.
AAGATGCACGCGCGCTTGAAGCCCTCATCCAGGAATATTCCCGGGTAAGCAACGCGGCACTAAACGCCTCCAAAACTGAAATCATCCTCCTTGGTCGGTTTCAGAACTGCTGGGCCCCGGCAAGTAGTTCCCAACCCGGCCCATCTGCTCGCCCTCGTCCACGCCTTACTAACTCAAAACACACCGCTCCACTGGTGCTCCCCTTTGTGCCACGACCTACCATAGGACCGGTATGCCATCTGGGCGTGTGGATGGAGGCAGGTGGATACGCGTCAGCAGTAATGGAGTGCCATATACTGGACAACGTGGCGAAGCGAATCTCCTCTCTCAGAGCTCACCCTACTACCCTCACTGGCAGGGTTGCTCTTGCCAACTCTATGCTCCTATCCAAACTCTGGTTCGGAGCCCACGCCATCCCCTTCTCCCCAAGCTTCTTCAAATCCCTGTATGCTTTGCTACAAGGTTGGCTTTGTTCAGGCCGCCCTCCACCAGTATGGCTAGAGGTTATGTTTGGCCCTCATCATCATGGTGGCATGGGCCTACTTGACTTCAAAGCCCATGCCGCCAAGATTCTGGGCACCTGGATTGCGGCCATCACTGCTCCTACACTCCCATCCCAACACTGGTCCCGCGCGGCCCGGTCCAACTTCTCCTGAGCTGTGGGCCTCAACAATCCATCAAACCCCCACTCCCTGATGAAATACCTCGCATCACACACATCAGCCACAGGTCCTCACGGGACCAAAACCCACTACAAACGAATCATACTCTCCATGCGAAGCGCAGAGTGGAGAATTTGTACTAGTGGACATACAACCCGAAGAGGCCGCCCCTCTTTTCAGTTCACACAAGAGTTACAGGGGTTACCCATCTAAGATGGCATGATCCTCACACGGCCCCATGTCCTATCCAGGGTGGACTACCTGGACATGATGGACATCCCTTATTCCCTTGAGACCCAGAAGACTATTTGAATTTTACGCAGTACCCTCTGTTGCTGCCTCAAATCCGTTCCCATGTGTGGCGCTGCCTGAGGCGGGTGTACCATATGGCTGAGCGCTCTAATGCTTCACATTCATCCTGCATCGTGTGTGGAAAGTATGGAACGCTGTTCCATCGCCTGGAGAAGTGTCCTACCTTTAAAGTGATATGGCGCGAAGTTCAACGTCTCTTTGGCCAGGATCAAATACATCCTTTCAGTCTGTCAAGAGATATGTTTGCTATATCCATAGTATCCCCTCTTCCATCCTCCCTCTGTGCTCTGGTGGTCACAATCGCCATGTGGACTATCCACATGATTGTCTTAGATGCCATCGCAGGCTCCACCCACACCTCCCAGAAGCTGTCCACAGATTTTGGTCCCATTTGGTGGACCACTTTCAAGTGTGGATGTTTGGGTATCTCCCACCGCGTCGCCATCAGCTGGTCTCCTCCTGGTTCCCAGTTTGGTTCATCAACTCAGACCCTTTCCTCCACATGTGTTCAATTGTGGTTACGGTCCCTTTACACATTCCCTCCTCCTCCCCATAGTGGCGTTCCCGCTGGCAACAAGAGTAGCATCGCTTCTCTGGGGTGCCTTCCCTGTTACTAAGTTTCGTTTTCCTTTGTGTTAACATTTGGAAGTGTCTGTCCCCTTGTTGGCCTTCCCCACAATAAATTCAACTTAAATTAATAAAAATGTTGTGTAAACCAGAAGTGTTTTAGTAACAGCGACCACACAAAAAGCTGGTTTCCTACAGGGGGAAGCACCACTGGAAAGTGCTGTTGTCCAAATCTCAACAACCTCAGCAGACCTGGCCTTTTGCTTGTAAACTTCCAAGAGGTCACCTTCATATCTAGATGGCAGGTATTAATCATGACTGAAGAACTCACCATGATCTCATTATTGGGAATCGTTTCTGATCCATGAACTAGTTGTGATCACTGATGGCCTTTATCAGATTCTCCAAAGGCAAGAATTAAGTTCTCCAGAACTACTGCACCTGTTTCACCGCAGCAAGGACCTTGAGGTGAAGTCACAACCCATTGGAAAATGAGGGGTTATACCCCAGTGTGGCCTTATAAGGCAAACCCCAAGTAAGCATGAGAGGCAATGTTATAATTATACTGTGCCAACGGAAGGTCATCCACCCATTTATCCTGCATGGCATTGGCATACCACTGGATATACTGATATTTTATCTGTTGATCTACTCTGTTTGACCATCAAATTGGGGTGATACTTGGTGGAGCAGCACAGCTGATTTTTCAAGATGGCCAGAAGGGCCATCCAGAATCATGCCAATAACTTCAGTCCCCTGTCACTCACAATTTCCCTCAGCATCTGAACATTAAAAACATTTCACACAAAGAAGCTGCGGTTTCCTCAGAGATAATAGAGGATGAAAAGGGTGTATAGAGCAAGCTTGGTAAAAAGGTCTACAATGACCATAATCATGTTATACAATTTCAGAGCTAGGAAGCTCAACAATGAATTCAATGGACACCAAAGTACACGGGTCTCAGACTACTGCAAGTGATGGAGAAGGCCATTCTGACCGGAATGGTGAGACTTCACCCATTTGCACATTATGCAACTATAATTCCACACCAGATTGTCCTTAAAGGTCCCTGGCCAGTTGTACTTTTGCCTCAAGTTGAGGCATTTCTAAGTGCCTTGATGATCCACTGCTGAAGGGGTCATGAAGAGCCCAGATTACTTTAACATAGATTTGATGCGGCACCCACAGTCTAGCCCTAAACTGAATTACCCCTCTGCCAATGAGCAGTGAAACTGCTTATGTGTCAGCAGCGCCAGCCGATCCATCAACTTCAGGTCCTCTGTACAAACTTAATGTCCTGACAAAACCTGAGTAACCAGAGGCTTGTCTGAGGCCCTATCCGCCACTGAAATTTTGGGAGGAGAAATGGCTAAAATTTGGGTCAGCGGAAATACTGTAGTTAACTCCTGCACATCCGCCTCTACCAGACACTATGCAAGGTTGAAACTCAAAAAGGTGTAAAAATAATCCAATTCCCTTTTCATGTACTTGTATTTAAAATCAAAACCAAACAGGTCGTGATACATCCAGACTTGACAATGCGCCAGCTTTTATGGTTTTTTGGAAATCTATACAAGCTTGATGGTCTATCTGCAACGTCACCTCATGCCATGCGCCCTGGAGAAGATATCCCTAATTGTAAGAGACCAGGACACAACAGCCAACTCTTTGTTGTAGATGTCCCTGGACTCTTTGGACATACTGAACTTGAAGGATAAATATGTGACTTGGTGTTCTAAACTATCGTGTTCTTGCAATAATACCTCCCCCAAAGTGGCAGATAAGATGGCTCATGCCATGATATATAGCTTGGTGAAATATACATGTTTTATAATAAAAGGCACCAGAAAACCGCCTTGATGGCGTCAAACGCCTGCTGGCATTCTTCCATCCAGTGGAACGGAACACTTTCACATTCAAGGGATGAAGTGGCACGTCCAGCTGTGAGAGGTGGGAGAATTCATCTAAAAAGATGATCATGCCCAAAAAGCTCCACAACGGCTTCTGAGTCATAGGCGTGTGCACTTCAGTATCATCTTGAGCTTACTGGGAAGAATGGTATACTCATCTTTCAGGACCAAGTTACCAAGGGAAGTAATCTCATTTTTATAAACTCCACTTGGAGAGTGTTGGGAATTAACCATATTATGCTTTTTCCAATGTGTTCTGATATTAATGAATTGGTTGGGGATGATCCCTGATAAAATTTACTAGTATCAATGGTTTTTTAGGCTTCAAGTGAGGGAGCTATGAGTTAATATTTAAGATTAATTACATGATTAAGACTTTGTTATTTGGTTATTCTCTCTTTCCACTTGGCATAACTTTCTGAGCCAAATTACACAAATTTAAAAAAACAAATCGCATTTGCCTGTAGTAGTTTTGCTCCGATGTCATCAGATTCTCCACTGGCTGCTCCAGCGTGGGGCAGCAGCAAAACTCCCTCCGCACTTTTTTGTCCAGTAGGAAAACGCGCTAGGACTGGTTCACCCAATCAATCCAAACCCATGGGCCAATTCATTCCGCCCAAGGACCTGGATGCCCACCTTGCTCATACCCAAGCGGTACCACGCTGCCCCCTAGTGATCCCCCAGAGCAACATGTTCTATAGCCTAAGGTTGAGTATGGGAAACTATTCCCATACCACGACCAAGCCATTATCAAAATGGCACAGGTGGTGATGATACCCACCGGATTTATTGATTTCTGCCCCTACAAGGGGTATTTTGACCTTGGCTTCACCTGAGAAGCTGACGCTGCCACTGCAGCAACTGTGCCCCTGGTATTCCAGGGCACCCCTCTCCCCACAACTCAAACTCTGATCCCAGCGGACACCACTTTGGTTGTCAGTTTGCTGGCCCGCCCACCCACCTCCCCCTGAAGTGCTCCACCAGGAGCTGATGGTTAGTTTGGCAGCCTTTGGCTCCAACCCCATCCTACAATTTGTGGTCCTAAATGGGGCCACACGACTTTCTGGGACTCAGGCATATGCCACAATAAGCCCTGAATTTAGTAAAATTGTGGTGGCAATTCTGCCGCACACCATTATTCCCTCAGCGCCCAACCATCCATTTTGGGCCCACGTCGAGGGTGGGTGGACGATCTGTCCATCATGTTTCAATTTAGACCACTCAAAATGCAAATGCCCCTACTCAACTACATCAGAAGGATTGGATGATTCATCCGCTGGCCTCCAATCTGATGCCCACCCAGTACAATTTCAGGTATGGGGCACAATCCTACCTCCTCCACCCCCAAAGCCTGTTGCTGAAGCTACACCTGCAGCCACCAATCAGCCTCCTCCCCACCCCAATGCCATAAATAATCCCTCCAATCAAACATTGGGTTGGATCCTAGTTCAATCCCATGCATCTGCAAATGAATCGAACAAACTCAACCATATGCTGATTCCCCAATCCAAATCAACTAAAACCCACGGGATTTTTTGGATGAAATCGACGAATCAGGTAACATTGTTGAAAAACTGTTGCTGCAAGTTGAGTGGCTCTTTAACGCAGAATGGGATGCAAAATTCCCGCCTCAGAAATATGTCCCACAACCCAACGCCAAACTGTTCTACTGTGACCACCAGCTTGCAGTAGAAGCAGCCACCACACCAGAATGCCGTCTGCTCCGCAAAGCTGCCACCAAATCTGTGGCTGCACTCGCAGGAGGAATTCCACCTCCTGTTATTCCCAAAGATCTTACTGCACAAAGTAAGATCAACATGAAAATTTTACACAAAAGGTCACTGAAGCCATCCAGATCGTGGTAACAGTAGCATGGAATCCAAAAGCAAGAATAACCTGAACCAACATTGCCACGTTCATTAAATTCCCAGAAGCCCGCCTCAAAGCTGAAGATGCTTTGTCCAAATACATTGTTGGCATTATGATGGCTAACAACTATTTGGAAGTTCCAGTCATCAGAGATATTGAACCCCATACCACTGATGCCCCCACACCCCTACTATCTGCCTAAACACGCACCCTACTCTGGAATAAGATGGATACAGCTGAAGATGAGCCCCCCAATCCCCCTCCACGTCCACCAAGGAGGGATAGCAGTATCCGCTACCCACCTGATTGGATATTTGTTAGGTATGATTCAATCTATCCATACATTTTAGGCATTTTGTTTGAATCGTTAATTTATATAAAATTTTAGTTATAGTTTGGTAATGTCCATCCCTAGGTCGGCTTACCTCGGTTAAATAAAAAAAGACTTTCTTATTTGTTGGGGATGATACCTAATAGTTTACCAGCTTGAGAGAAGGATCTCCTAGCCTGGAAAATCAAGTTAAAGGAATTACTTACCAATGGAATGCCAAAACTGAAGGTCAATGAGTGCAAAGCTATTCCCCAGCAATTGATGCTGACAATTCTAATAGGAGGGCACAATGATGTCAAAAACTATATATGTATGTTATTATCTCCCTTATAAAGATATATTGTTCTCAGTATACTAGATTTTAGTAATTAATTAGTTTATAGTTGAGACTAAAAAGGAAGTGTCTATATATTATAGTGAACAATGATTAAGTGTTAACTGAACCATTATCAGCTCAGATTCATGTTCCCTGTCGTCATAAAGGAAAATTGTATTAAGTTCAGAAATATCCTCATGAGCCTATGCAGTGGCCACTTTTCAATAGAGGGTTTCAAATAAAGGTCAGCCTTGTGAAATTTAGCAACGCCGCCTCCAGGTCCCTCTTATGCTGCATGGGAGCGGAAATGCATGAGGATGCCATCAATATATGATACTGCACTGGAGAACCAAAGTTTTTCACAAAACATCAGTGTTCATCACTGGATTGTAAACAGGGAGTTTTTCAATCTATATGCCATTATGTGGAACTGGAAGTTTCCTCTTCTGGTAAAAATCACTATTAGCCACTCCTGCACTCCACCACCTAAACCTGGTTAATGCGTTCACAAGATTGATTTAAAAACATGTGGGACTTTTCAATAGCTTGGCCAATCATCTTTTTTGAGGGGATGGGGGTAGGGATTGTGAACAGCTTTAATGTTAAGATGCACATAGTCCATGCAGAGCTGCAAGGTGTTATCAACCTTTTGAGCAAATACTATGGGAGAGGCAGTTGGCGAAGTATTCTTGAACATTAAACTTTTTTGTGGTCATATCCTCAACCACATATCCAAGGCCTTATCCTCCTGCTCTGTATACGGGTACAGGGGACAAAAGTTGATTACATCTACCGTCAAGTAGAAGGATAGATCATACTCAGAGTGAGTGAGAAGCCATTTGACTTTCTCCTAGTTGAAGATGTCCTGGAACTGTGCCAAGCTGGGGGAATCCATTGGCAGCACTCTGAGGGATGAGGGTGAAGCAATCCCCTACTGTGCCCTCAGAGAGAAGGTGCTGATCAGCGAAATCTTGCCCCTCATGTGGGAATTCTCAAATGACATGACGTTGGGCTCTAGGTCAAAATGGACCTGTTGCCGCTACCATCAACCAACCCCCAAGATGTCAGGAAATGACAAATTGACACCACAGTAAACTGATTGCAGAAACTAAACTCATGTACCAAGAATGATACTGGCCGCTGCACCAGGTAGCAGGTCATTGAAGTTGATGATTCAGACAAGACTGCTGACACTACGTCCAGATCAAGATCCAGATCTTGAGCAAACCGCAAACTCATAAAATTAATGGCATTTACCTTGTCAACAAGGGCCTCAACAGAAGCCATGTTAGTACCTAGCTGGATTTTGACTTGATACAAAAAGTAAGGCAGGTCTTGTTTTTTCAAGGTGTGATACCCACTTGGGAGGAAAAATGCATCCACCATACCTTCCCCTGGCCCGTCTTCAGAAGCGGAGGTCATGTCCAAAGCCATCTGAACAACCTCAGACTACATCTTTTCTTCCATGGACAACCATGGCACCAGCCAATTCATGTACACTGGATCTTTGAACTAGCCACATTGATGTGAGAAGATAAGCCTCAGACCCCCAGTAGCAGAAAGGTGGGGCAGTTCAACTACCTCAGGAACAAACAACACCCCTACACATGTAGCCTGGGCCTGCCCACTTCCTTGAGAAAAGTGGAATCCCCAGGTCCCTCACCACCTGACCTGGAGGTTGGCCCTACTTGTGGTAGAGCCAAATAAGATGTGTAAAACCCAGCATACATGCCGCAATCCAATGAATTGTCCCACTTTGTGGCATACAACATTCTAGCCAACAGGTGAACACTCCATTCATATCACTGAACTAATGCAGCACCCTCACTGAATGGGAAAGGTGGAGTAGGATAAAAATTTGGGTCACTCCTTTATGTCATGGAGCATGCCAAAAATATTAATAAGACTGGTCTGGACTTCCAGATGTGTGAACACCCAGAATCCTAGCCAAAATACGTTGGGTACAGCCATCTCTATTGATGGATTAAAAATGAGAAGGCCAGCCACAAGGACTAACCAGGGATTTTCAGATTTGAGAATCATTGTCACTAAGTTTAACACTGGAACTCTAAACTTCACAAAATATTTCAGATATTTTATAGAATTATATTAATACTAAATTGGAGGTAGATAAAGAAAATGGAACAACAGAAAAACCTGTCAGGGACTGCTACCTAAATGCTTTCACCATGGGGAACTTAGGCTAAGCACGCTTTTCTTTCTCATAACAATCACTTTAGTTACTATGATTCAATTCGAACAGCAAATTTGGATAATCACACACAGGAAAGATAGGCGACTTTATCAATAAAAATAACACAACATGGGCGAGCGTCTCGCCGAGTGGTGCACTTAATGGTGCAACTAAGGGCAAGAAACGCCTGGAGGGGGACCAGGAACCCAATCTGCAAAGAAATCGCAAACTCAGACACCATCTTGGTTTATGGTATTCACTGTAAAGCACGCGCAATATATGTACATTCAGTTCAACCAACCCTTATCAAAGGTGGAACATGGTATCAGACTCTTCCTTGGGGATGAGTCACCGACCCTGTAAGAGAAAACATGTGAGGCACAGCCCTCACTTTTCCCTCACGCGGTGTATGTAGCTACCAACAACATGGGCTATGGCTGGATCAATATTGGTTTCAAAACAGCCGATGAAGCTGATGCCGCAGCAAAAGTCTGTGTGGAAATTGCCCTCCCCGAGGACAAAAATTGTGTGCACTGCGCGCACCAGATGGAACAAAGCAAAAAATTTGTTCATCTCTTTCAACTCACTCCCCACCAACCTTACTCATAAGGTAATTGAGGAGGAGCTCCACAAAGGTCTAGTGGCCTAGGGAGAAATTCAGCAACTTGATTTACAGCAATTTCGCCTGATGCCGAACCTGTGAGTGGGCAAAGCTATCACCGTAATCAATCCCTTCCCAGAAGTGGAAGAGGACTTATCCAGAATTCCCCGCACAGCAGAATTCACTTCAAAGATGGGGGCCAGTCAGCTGCATTCTGAGTTACACCAGAACATGCACCGCCCATTTGCAGCCACTGTGGCTCACTGGGCCACAAGGAACACACAAGCCCTGTGAAAGAGGGCTTAATGGAAAAGGACTATTGTGAGGAAGAGATGGACGAAGATAATGAAAACTTCGCCAAAATGACTGATGGTCACCACCCATTCCGCTGGAGTGAAGATGGACTATACTCCATTGTGGACCCAGTTAAAAGCAAACAACGTAAAGTGGCACAAAAAGCCTGCAAGCGAGCAGCGGCTGAAGTGGTGGCACACACGGAGTCCACCATTAACCCTGGACAAATTTGGGAGGATATTTCAGATATTCACTCAACCAACCAATCAGAACAATATACCAGGTCAAAAATTTTCAGAGTAACCTGACTGAGTCACAAAGCGTCATAAGTCATGCACATATTGAGAAACAATGCAACCACAATTTTGGGTGAAAATGCGGTGCGCAATTCACCAAAGTCAAACCTCAAAAATATAAAATCCAATCAACAATCGCATCAAATCAACATGAGACCTGTGCAGGAAAAGTTGATGCAAATGCAAAAAACCGCAATTCCATTGAATCATTGAGTCAGATCAAGGGAACCTACAATGGCAGTAAAAGAGTTGGAGTACAGACATGGAGCATGGCCATTATGAGCCATGGTAGGATAGGGCCAGAGGGCCCTCCCAACCGCTCCTGAGGTGCCATGGGCACCTCAGTGTCAATAGGGATGCTAAACATTGCGGGAGCCAGAGCTCATACGTCCCAAGCCAAAAAGCTGGAATTCCTGCAAAAACCCCTTGTAGACATCTTGGCCATCCAAGAAACCCACTGTCTACAAGGGTAAGAAGAATCCTGGTCAACCAGGGTCGCACCATCACAATCAGTATGTACGTCTCACTGTGGGGTGATCATCCAAAACAACAAAAAATTTAAAATTACAAATTCGTCATCACACTTACACAGTTGAGTCCTGGTAGCAACAATCACATGCCAAGAGGAAATAATTTCAATAGCATGTATATATGCACCGTGCACTGCAACCAAGAGAAAACAATTTTTTGAAAACATTCCTACTCTCACCCTCCCACCAGATACCATTATGTTAGGCGATTTCAACTGCTGGGATAACCCTGATACAGATCGATGGCCTAATCCCAGGGGATACCCACCTGGAAACATTGAATTCCACACAATGAAGGCATCTCTTGGCCTACAGGATGCTCTTCCCCCTCAGTTCACCACTCCTTCCCCACATGACGCAGCCCAACATACATGAGGGAGCGCTCATATTGATGAGTCGCATTGACCACATCCTCATCCCACAATCCCACCGCTTAAGAATCTCCAAATTTATAACAAAAAAGATCAATTTTTGACCACCGATTAGTTATGGTGCAGTTAGCGCCAACCCAATCCCACACACAGGTGTCGCCTTGGAGAAAGCTTCACCCAGAAAATATAAAATTGCCTGAGATATCTGACTGGGTTGAAAACAAGGCTACAAACCCAGAATTTACAGCCCCATTCACTTCAGATCCCATTGTAACATGGATAAATTTCAAAAAAGGATTTAATCAACAAAACCTGACATATTGCATCACGTAAGTAAACTACAGACACGGCCACAATCAAGCGTACCTTGGCGGAACTAGACCACTTGGAAATAAATACTATGAGATCTGGCTATAGCCCCAACTGGGGATGCAAATGGGCAGAAATTTCTGCTAACTTAACAATCTCATCTTCAAACACCAACACAAAATCAAAGTATCAAACAAAGGTAAGTTCATAAAGGAAGGCGAAACCTGTTTGACATATTTTTCTGCCAATTCCACTCCTGCGGAAACCAGCCCACATGCACACAGGTCTGCAAGACCAACAGCATCGTGGCAACTGACCCTGAGGAGGTCAAGGCGGAAGTACATCGCTATTACACCAAATTATATCGTGAAACGCCAACAGATTCACAAAAAATTAGAGAATTTATACAAACTGCCTAGATACAAAGTACACCACCAAATTACAATATAATATCCCTTATTACACGGGAGGAACTTTGGGAGACAAATTGCGGTGCATCACATAGGAAATGCCCAGGGCCTGATGGGATACCCTACAAATTTTACAAAAAATATTTTCAACAAATCGCCCCCCTCCTATTGGCGTCTATGAACCAGAGCTTATTGGAAACACGCTTAATACCAGGAGGCCATGAATCCTACGTTATAACCTTGTATAAAAAGGGTGACTAGTTCGACATGGCCAACTGGCGCCCAATTGCACTCTCCAACACTGACACAAAAATTCAAACAAAAATTTTAGCAGCTAGATTAGGCGCAACTGCATCTGACGTCCTATCACCCAACCAGTTTGAGTTTATACCAGGGCGTTCAATCTGGAACAACATTCACCCTGTTGCAAACATTTGCCAATCCAAAGCAACTGGTGCCCTGGTCTTCTTGGATCAGGAAAAGGCGTATGACCGTGTTAGCTGCCATGCCTAAAAGAATGTCTACATGCCTTCAATCTCCCACCAAGATGCATAAAATGGGCGATGCTCCTAACAGAATCTGCAACCATGGCTGTATGCGGCCCTGGATTCCTAACAAACAAGATTAAACCACACAGAGGGCTCAAACAAGGGGATCCCCTCAGCCCACTGCTATACAACTTCAGCTTTGACCCACTCCTCCGAGTAACTGACTCACGTCTCATGGGGATAACCGCACAAGGACAACCAACAGTCAAGATACTGGCCTTTGTGGCAGCTGCGAGCAGGTATAGCAAACAATGAAGATGCCCGACAGCTGGAACGCACTCTAGAGGAATACTCCAAGGTGAGCAATGCATCGCTCAACAAAAGGAAGACAGAAATTATCTTCTTAGGCAAATACACAAACAATTGGGCCACAACATCGAACCTCATACCAACACATGAAGAAAAAACCCAATCATTTTACCCTTTGCAACACCTCCCACTACCACTCCTGTCTGACACCTTGGAATTTGGCTAGAATCAGGGGGATATGCTAATGAGACAATGGAATGTAACCTGTTACAACGGGTATAAAACGCGTAACCTCCCTCAAGGGGAGAACTCAGGACTAACAGGACGAGTTACAGTTGCTAACTTGCTCATCTCCCAATACTGTGGTACCAGGCCAATGCGATAGCCTTCTCACCTACCTTTATAACCTCAATTCGCGCGCTTATCCAGGGCTGGCTTTGGCCTGGCTCTCACCCTCCTATAAGGTGGAAACACTATATGGCCCACGCTCAAGCGGAGGCATAGGACTAATATATTTTGAGAGCCACGCCAATCACATCCTAGGTACCTGGATAAAGGAAATCCTTGCTCCAGACCTCCCGCAACAACATTGGTCCAGAGCAGCAAGGACTAACTTTGCACAGGCGCTCAAATTTACCAACCCACATAGTCCACCCAGACTACTTTCATACCTTGCCAAGCACCCTACTGCAACGGTTCCGTATAGAACCTCCCCTCATTTCAAACATATCCTCCAAACTATCCGCCGTATGGTATGGACCATAGAGAACACAGGTACTATACAGGGAAGGGGACGACCCAGCCCCCAATTCAAATTAAGAAACCCAGAAAACCACCCCCAGAGGGATATGCTCGCAACAACCTCAAGCATAGCTAGGATAGATTACCTAGATATGCTGGTCATTACCTATGATTTAACCACACAGAAGGCAATGTAGAAAATGACTCACCACCCACTCCTACAACCGAGGATAAGAGCAAACGCCTGGCGCTGTCTGAGAAGGAACTATAGGATGGCGGACCACTCCAACTCCCTCCACGAAACATGTGCAGTATGTGGAGGGGAGGGATCCCTACATCAACGCCTAGAAACATGCCCCCCAACCAAAGCTATATGGCAGGAAGTCGCACGCCTGCTTAAGATCCAAAATGAATAGGAATTCTCGATATCAAAGAGCATCTTCGAGCTCCAGATTGAGTCACCAGTCCCATCTACCCTCCGCTCTTAGTAATAGCCATTGCAATGTGGACAATCCACACAATTGCATTAGATGCGTTCAAGGGCACGGTCCCAACCATACATGGGGTTATTAACAGATTCCATGTCCACTTACTGGAGAACTTCCAAGCCTGGCTCTATGGATATATGAGACCAAGGCAAAAAGCGCTCATAGAATCATGGTTCCCACGCTTGTTACTCCACACAGACCCCTTCCTTCACACCTGCTCCATAGCAGGGGAAACCCCCTCGGAGTAGTGCACCAACCCCCCCATATCTGGCAGTCTCTCTGGCAACATGGGTAACTTAAGTACCCTGGGGTGCCCAATTTTATATTTGTCAGTTATTTCCTTAGTTTTATGTATATTCGGTAATGACTGTCACCTGGTCGGCTTAGCTCAGTTAAATAAAAATTTAGGCTAAGAACACTGCCACCAAAAAAATCCAAGGGTCAATTTCAACACATTTTAATTCAAAGCGTTTTAAATACTAAATCAGATCCTAGCTGATCATCCAGATTTGCATGAAATCATTGGTATAAATGTTCATTTCACTGTAACCATGTTTGAATAATGATGATGACATCTTTAGTGGGCTGCAGGTTGCACCCATGGCCAGGCCACATATGACTAGTTACATTGGGTGAGGAAAGTATTGACCACGCCTGTATCTGTCAGGGATGGCTCATTTACGCACTTTTGATGGAAACCTGGAGGATGGGAGATTTCTGCACAAAACTAACTTAGGCACTTAATTTTTTCTTGCAACTTGACCTCCTTTGATAATGAAACTCAACTTTCACATCAGAACTAAAACCCATGGATACTCCCTCCTGGAGGCATGTGAAAACCACCTTCCGCTGGCAATGGCTTCTTCCCTCCACCAACTATTGGCATAACTTTTAAATTTTACCCGCCAACACTTTGGCGGTAAACATAGGGTGAAGAGGTGCAATCGACAGGGGATATGCTGGTAACCACATCTATTCTACCACATGGGCTAAATCGCCCAGAGTGAGATGAGGAATGGCCGCTGGCTTTCTCTATTTCTTAATTATGAATTGGATTTTCTCACAGTCCAGCCGCAGTGGTTGTTCCCCAAGGCTTACACCAAATACATGATGAACCCCAAATCTGAGGTGTCACCTGAACCTCACATTGTGTTGAATCTGGAATTCCTAAGGTCTCACAACAATGTGTTACCCTGTCAGGGATGCCACCCTGGTTCCTATAGCTATTGTTCTGACTGATCAAATGACCGCCATATATTTAAGAGAAACTTCGCTAAGCAGAATCATAAACTTTTAACACAGACCTATTGTATAGTGGTTAGACAGCTATAACTCTTGGGAGATGACTATGAGTAGTTACCTCCAACGCTTACAAGAAGTGGCCAGTATTCTTACTAGAACTGCTCAAAAATAGCACAGTTCCAACCTGACTTTTAGTTCCTGAACTCAATGGCAAGCTTGCATAAAAAAATCAGATTTAGTCCTTTTAAACCCCCCAAACAAATTGAATGTCATCATCACTTACAGGATTTCTCAATCATTGGAAAATTTCTCATCAAAATTGACGGCCTTATTGGACTTTAGGGACAGCTTACCTACTAGCACTGCGAGCTAGTCAATCAGCACCTTCTCAATTTGTTCCCTGAATCCCTTGAAACCCTTTATCTCAACATGGTATACCTGTCAGAATCAACTTGCATGATTAAGCGATGCTGTTTGTTGGAACTATGAAAAAATGGTGAACTGTTGCCATAATCAATTTTTAAAAAACTTGCCTCAGAAAATTTAGATGACAAAGATTTGGACATTTCCAACACTAAAATATCCCAAAAATCCTAACATTAAATCACTCTCAAAATTTAATTAACAGATACATGCCCTAATTGAGCAGTTTGGCATATTGATCATGTTGGTCCAAGGGCTTGGCCATATAATAACCTCTACTGCTTCAATTGTGGCCAACTTGGGCATCACTTCTGTCAATGCCATTCCTTTACACTCAATACCAGATAGTCCATCAAGTTGGCCGTTGCCCTTATCAAGGAGATCAGAAACCCTGCAACATGTAATATAACTTGAACCCAACCAACTTGCCTCCTCATATTAATCAATCTAACTCCCCTCATATAAAAATGTCGCTTGACCCATGTCCATTAACATACCAACCAAAAAACCATTGCAGCAAGTTCAATATTTGTAAAAAGGTTCCATCAGACTAATATTACCTATTGGCTTTACTTTTGGAATAATATGTCACCAAAAATTGAATAATTGAAGAAGCTATCAGCTCTACTGCTACTCCTAATATCTAAAGAAAATCAAGGATAATGACTTATTGAGTGCTGAATCCCCAATATAATTAAACACCACAGAATCCCTATGGTATAACATGATGAGAAGCTTAACATCCAATCAACCACCCAATGATTGATTTTATCCAATTTATTATCAAACATATACATAATTTTAAAAAGAATAAAAGCTCAGGCTCAAACCTGCACTGTAGAAAAACAAGCCTCAACTTCACCTCTTAAATTAATCTTACCCAGCCAGCTGTTCTAAAGAATTTAACCCACGATATCTATCAAGTTGCCACAGAAGTTAGGCCTATCCCAAAAAGTTAACCCTTTCAACCTAAGGAAATTTCTGATATCAAAATTCTGAAAAACAATGTCACTCCAATTTCATTTGGAAATTTTATGCAAATTAGGCCTTGCAAAATATCAAGATCTACGTCTTATCATTGGCCTTATTCAACTCCAAAACATCTATTTAGTTCCCTAAACTCTTTTTACCAACCATGGAGTACCCAGACCCAAGGATCTTTTTTTTTGCTTCTTGATCACCATGGATTAAAAGTCCTCTGCAAACAAAGTCACTAAAAATACCTTCTTGATATAAGCTATGAAGATATACCCCAAAGTGACCTTGCTTTCCTGATGGCCAGAGGTTTTCAACTGCCCTAGTGTGGCCAGGAGTTTGATTTTCCTGTTAAAATTGCTTGAAAAGTGCAGCCCATTGATGCCATTGTTTTTGATAATAATTACTTCTTAAAGCTATTATTATGTCAAGCCCTCAAGGAATTTGGAATCATTGTAAACTTCAAGAATGACCATTATTAGATACAAATGAATAAAAGCTTTTCTTTCTGATTACTATCCCTTTTAGTAATATTATTTAATTCAAACAGTACAATTTAATGCTTTTCTTTCCCGTAACAATCACTTTAGTTACTACAATTTGATTAGAACAGCAATTTTTGATAATCACACAGGAGAGATGGGCGATTTTATTAATAAGTCTAGTACAACCTGGGCAAGCGTCACATCAAGAGGTGCGCAAAATGGTGCACCCAAGGGCAAGAAACGCCCTGGAGGGGGACCATAAACCCAAGCCGCCAAGAAACCACAAACTCAGACACTGTCCGTGTTTATGGTAATTACTATAAAACAAGATCAATACATGTACATCCAATGTAATCAATCCCTTTCAAAGGTGGAACATGGGCTCCAACTCTTCCTTGGGGATGAGTCCCCAACCCCGTGGGAGAAAACATGTGAGGCACAGCCCTCCCTTTTCCCCCACGCAGTATATGTCGCCACCAACAACATGGGCCACAGCTGGATCAATATTGTTTTTAAAAAGCCGAAGAAGCAGATGCCGCAGAAAAAGTCTGCGTCAAAATTGCCCTTCCCAAGGGCAAAAAATAGTGCTCACGGCGCGCACCAGATGGAACAAAGTGAAAACTTTGTTCATCTCCTTTGACTCACTCCCTACCAAACTTCCTCTTAAGGTAATTGAGGAGGAGCACTGCAAAGGGCTCATAGCCTATGGAGAAATTATACAACTTGAATTACAATTATTTTGCCTAATGCTAACCCTGTGCACAGGCAAAGCTATCGCCATGATCAACCTATTCCTTAAAGTGGAAGATGACCTATCAAGAATCCCCCACACAGCAGAGTTTCACTTTGCAGATGTGGGACAGTCATCCACATTATGAGTTACACCGTAATGTGCACCGCCTATATGCAACCACTGCGGTTCATTGGGACACAAGGAACACGCATGCCCCGTGAAGGAGGGCTTAATGGAAGCATATTACTGTGAGGAAGCCATGGTTGAAAGTAACAAAAACTTTGCCAGAATGACTGATGGCAACCACCCATTCCGCTGGCGTGAAGATGGACTTTACTCCATCATGGACCCAGTTACACATAAACAATGCAAAGCAGCACAAAAAGCCTGCAAGTGGGCAGCGGCCAAGGCAGCATTGCACGCGAAATCATCCATCAAACCAAGAAAAATTCAAGAGGACATTTCGGATATACACCAAGCCAACCATTAAGAACAATATGCCAAGGTTGAAAATTTTTTACAGCAACTTGACTGAGTCACTAAGTGACATTAATCATGCACACTTTTAGGAACAATTTAGCTGCAATATGGTCGAAAATGTGGTGCACAATTCTCCAAATTTGAATTCCAAAATTACAGAACCCAATCAGCACCCCGCATTGAATCATCATGAGACACATGCGGGAAAAGATAATGCAAATTCCAAAAACTGCAATTCCCACAAAAAATTGGGTCAAATTAAGGGAACTTACATTGTCACTGGAGAGTTGGAGTACAGACGTGGAGCATGGCCAAAATGAGCCGCGGTGAGTTAGGGTCAGAGGGCCCTCCCAACCACTCCTGAGGCGCTGCGGGCACCTCAGTATCAATAGGGATGCTAAACATTGCGGGAGCCAGGGCTCAAACGTCCCAGCCAAAAATCTGGACTTCCTGCAAAAACCCCTTGTAGACATCTTAGCCATCCAAGAAACCCACTGTCTACAAGGGGAATAAGGATCCTGGTCAGCCAGGGTCTCACCATCACAATTGGTATGGACGTCTCACTGTGGGGTGATCATCCAAAATAACAAAAAATTAAAAATTACAAACTCCTCGTCATACCTTCACGACCATGTCCTGGTAGCAACGATCACATGCCAAGAGGAAACAATCTCAATAGCATGCATCTATGCTCCATGCACTGCAGCGAAGAGAAAACAATTTCTAGAAACCATTCCAACACTCACTCTCCCACCAGTTACCATCCTGTTGGGCGACTTTAACTGCTGGGATAACCCCAACATGGACTGATGGCCTGACCCCAGGGGATACCCACTGGGGCACATTGAATTCCGCACAATGAAGGCATCCCTAGGCCTACAGGATGCCCTCCCCCAGATCACCACTCCTTCCCCACATGACATGGCCCAACATACGCGAGGGATCTCTCATATCAATATGCTGTATTGATCACATCCTTGTTCTGCAATCCCAACAATCAAGAATTTCCAAATTCAAAATAAAAAAGTCAATTTTTCTGACCACTGACTTGTCCCTGTGCAGCTATTGCCAACCCAAAACCACACACAGGTGTCGCCTTGGAGAAGGCTACACCCAGAAAACATAAAATTACCCAAATTAACCCACTGGGTTGAACATGAGGCCATGAATGTCAGGGAAACTGGAGCGCAGGAGGTCACTGGAGGGAAAGATACAGGCCAAAGATGACACAACAAGGCCAAGTGACCCAACAAAATGAAGAGACATCCTTAACGATCAGTATTGTGTTTCCAAATAGATCTGTGGAACAAAACTCATACCAAACTGGCCACAATCCTCAGAGACATGAGTCCCTGTGAGCTGGGAAGGGTGGCGAAAAATCTAGGGCAAAAGGCAGTGAAATAGGAGGAGGCGGAGCCCTTGAAGTAGGTGGCGGACTCAGGTACAACAGGAGGGGTGAACCAGTTTAGAAAATAAACTCCAGCCATTGCAAAACTCTGCAGATTAGTTTTTATGCAGAAAACCCAAGTACTGAAGATGTGCCAAAATCCTAAATTTTATTAAAAAATCAGTTTATCTGAGAAAAGCAAAGCCTTTCTCATCTTGGGAGTAAATTTATAGAGGGTTTTTTCATGAAGATTCCAGTGGTTATTGTAATCTGATATGAGCTACAAATTCGTCGTTTTTCAACAAAATCAAAATTTTTCAAATTTGGCCTGGTTCCAAAACCTCATATCTTGTGATTTTTTGGGTGTTGAGTTCAATTACCGCCAGAGCTTGTGTAACAATCAAGCCGTTTCCCTCAGCCCTGGCTGGCAAAGCCAAAACCCATTTTTAGTCAATGACCTTAGATAGGTCATTGGTGACCTTTAGGGGTTCTGGTCTCTGCCCCAAGGGCTTGTTGGATTTGGCTTTAGATGGGAGATTAATTCCAAAAAATGTCACTAGCTGTGACAATAAACCCAGAATTTACAGCCCCATTCACTTTGGATCCCATCATAACCTGAGCAAATTTCAAAAAGTAACCAATCAACAAAACCCAACATCTCACATCATGTAAGTACACCGCTGACACAGCCACAATCAGGCGTACCTTGGTGGAACTGGACCACCTTGACTTAAACACCCCAAGATCTGTTTATAGCCTTAACTAGGGATTCAAATGGGCGGAAATATCCGTCTGACTAAACAGCCTCATCTTCGAGAACCAACACAGAATCAAAGTAACAAACAAAGGAAAGTTATAAAGGAAGGCGAAACATGTTTGACATATTTCTTCCACCAATTCCATTCCTGCGGCAACCAGCCCACATGCACACAAGTCCACAAGACTGACGGCACTGTGGCAACTGACTCTGAGGAGGTCAAGGCAGAAGTACACTTCTATTACACCAAATTATACCGCGATACGCTTACAGACCCACAAAAAATCACAAAATTTATACAAACTGCTGGAATACAAAGCACACCACTGGACTACAATATACTAAATCTAATACACGGGAGGAGCTTTGGGATACAATCCGCGGTGCACCACGTAGGAAATGCTAGAGCCTGATAAGATACCCTACATATTTTACAAAAAATATTTTCAGCAGATTGCCCCCCTCCTATTGGCGTCTATGAACCAGTGCTTGCTAAGAAACACGCCTACTACATGGTGGCCATGAATCATATGTCATAAACTTGTATAAAAAGGGTGACAAATTGGACCTGGCAACTGGCGTCCAATTGCACTTTCTAATACTGATACAAAAATTTTAACAAAAATTTTAGCAGCCAGATTAGGCGCAATAGCCTCAAACGTCCTGTCACCCAACCAGTTTGGGTTTATACCAGGGCGCTCAATCTAAAACAACATACACCCTGTTGCAAACATATGTCAGTCTAAAGCAACTGGGTCCTGGTCTTCTTAGACCAGGAAAAGGCATATGACCGCGTTAGTTGGCCATACTTAGAGGAATGCCTAAACGCTTTCAAACTCCCACCCAGATTCATAAACTCAACGATGATCCTTACAGAATCTGCAACCATGGCTGTATGCGGCCCTGGCTTCCTAACTAACAAGATCACACCACACAGAAGGCTCAAACAAGGGGACCCCCTCAGCCCACTGCTGTATATTTTCAGTTTCATTCCAATCCTCCGCGTAACTGACTCACGCCTCATGGGCATAACTGCACAAGGCCATCCAACAGTCAAGATACTGGCCTTTGCGGATGACTGCATGGCAGGTATAGCTAACAACAATGATGCCCAACAGCTACAACCCACCCTTGAGGAATAATCCATTGTGAGCAACGCATTGCTCAACAAAAGGAAAACAGAAATCATTCTCTTAGGCAAGTACACTAACAACTGGGCTATAACACCAGAACCTCATACCCCCATATGAAGGAAAAACCCACTCATCTTACCTTTTGCATCACCTCTATCACCACTCCTGTCCGCCACCTTAAGATATGGCTGGAAACAGGGGGATATGCCAATGAGACAATGGAAAGCAACCTACTACAGCGGGTATCCAACCGCGTCACCTCCCTCAAGGGAAGATCCCTAGGACTAACGGGGCGAGTAACAGTTGCTAACTCACTCATCCTCCCAATACTATGATACCCTGCCCACACGATCGCCTTCTCACCCACCTTTATAACTTCAATCCGCGCGCTCATCCAGGGCTGGCTGTGGCCTGGATCTCATCCTCATATATGGATGGAAACACTCTTTAGCCCACGCTCAAGTGGAGGCATGGGACTAATAGATTTTAAGAGCCATGCCAACCGCATCCTGGTACCTGGATAAAGGAAGTTCTTACCCCAGACCTCCCGCAACAACACTGGTCCAAGGCAGCAAGGATTAACTTCGCATAGGCGCTCAAATTAACCAACCCACATAGCCCACCCAGACTACTATCATACCTTGCTAAACGCCCTACCGCAATGGGCCTGCATGGAACCCCCCTCACTTCAAATGCATCCTCTGAACCATCCACCGCATGGGATGGAATGTAGAGAACACTGGCACTGTGCAGGGAAGGGGACGACCCATCCCCCACTTCAAATTAAGAAATCCAGAAAACCACCCCCTAGAGAGAGACATGCTTGTTATGACCAACCATTGCTAGAATTAAATACATAGATGAGTTGGACATCTCCTATGACTTAACCACATAGAAGACAGTGTGGAAAATGACGCACCACCCACTCCTACAGCCGAGGGTAAGAGACAACGCCTAGTGCTGTCTGAGAAGGACCTATAGGATGGCGGACTGCTCCAATTCCCTCTACGCAACCTGCGCCGTATGTTGAGGGAAGGGCTCCCTGCATCAACGCCTAGAAACATGCCCCCCAACCCAAGCCATATGTCAGGAAGTCGCGCGCCTGCTTAAGCTCCAAAACGAGTAGGAATTTTCTATATCAAAGAGCCTCCTCGCGCTCCAGATTGAGTCACCAAACCCATCTACCCTCCGCTCACTAATGATACCCATTGAAATGTGGACAATCCACACCATTGCCTTAGATGCGTTCAAGGGCATGGTCCCAGCCATTCATGGGGTTATTAACAGATCCCATGTCCACTTACTGGAGAACTTCCAAGCATGGCTCTATGGGTATATGAGGTCAAGGCAACAGGCGCTCAAAGAATCGTGGTTCCCACTTTGGTTCCTCCGCACAGACCCCTTCCTTCACACCTGCTTCATAATGGGAAACCCCCTCAGAGTAGCACACCAAACCCCCCATACCTGGTAGTCCCGCTGGCAACAGGAGTAACCTGAGTACCCCGGGGTGCCCAGTTTTTTTCTATCTTTGTTTTCCACACATACTCGGTAATGTATGTCCCCTGGTCAGCTTGCCTCGGTTAAATAAAACATACTTTACAATTTGATAATCAATACCAGGTGAGATGAGTATAAGTATAAAGTAAAGAATTGGGCAAACGTGGTAAAAGGCAGTGGACCTGGGACTGCACCGCCCAAAGGTACCAAGCGCACAGGTACAAATGAAAAAATCAGTAAAAACAAAAAAACTCAAGATGGCGCACCCCACAGATTTTGTGAATTTTTTGGTAAAATAATGAAGTTACATGGAAGTACCCCACTTGCAACCACTGTCATTGGCAAACACAGGATACGAGTTTTCCTGGGCATAGAAACGCAGACAATGTGGGAAAAGTTTGGCAAAGTCCAACTTGAATTTTTCCCTGCACGTGGTGTACTTAACAACCTATACTATCTGCAAATATTGGGTGACCTTGGGTTCAAAACCGCAGAAGAAGCAAATCAAGCAGCAAAAGTTAAAGTGGTACTTGACCTTCCCAATGGTCAGCATTTGGTATCAAACAAACGCACATGTTGTAAAAGAGTCAAAAGATATTTTTATAATTATCAATTACCTTCTAACTACACTGGTGCACACAGTAGTCAAATGACATCTCCAAGAAGGCTTGGAAGCCTATAGAGAAATTAAACAAATCAAGATGCAGAGATTCCAGTTGACACCAACCCTTAACACTGGGAAGGCAATTGCAATTATTTTTAAAACCAGGAGGTAATAGATGACTTCACAAAAATCCCTTACATTGCATCCTTCACCCTTGATGGAAAAAATACCGATTTCTCTGTGCAACAGTAGTTAGCGCACCCCCATATGCAACCACTACTAGGCCTTTGTGCACAAGATTCATGCTTGACCCATAAAAGAAGGCCTGAGAGAAATGGAATTATATGAGGAGGAAATGGGCGAAGATGACTCAGAGTACGCCAAAATCACAGATACCACACAAACATTCAACTTGGGAGAACACAAGCAATATAAAATATATGACCCAATTTCCCCAAAAGAACAAAAAATGGCCAAACAAGCTCGCAAGCTGGCCACAGCCAAAGCAAAGGCCTCAGCATAATCATTCATATCACCAGAACAGATCCAGGAAGACATGGATAGATTTGAATCAATGAACCAATCAAATCCCGCGGAAAACCAAACAACCAATCCAAACAGATTGAATTTGGTGGAACCCAATTTGGAAATAAATGCAGCAAAACAGGGGTTCAGTGCACCCCCCATTATTGTGCAGTATAATTTAATTAGGAATGAAAATCAACAATGGAATGCGCAAGAGAATAATGCGGCTTTTAAGAACACACAAGTGCACTGCAATGATAAATTGAAACAGCAAAGGCAATAGAGGAGCAAAAACAGCAGTAACAAAGGGGCATAATACATCCCAAATCTTACCATGGTTATGCTCTCCACAGTAGAGGTGTAATGGAGAGTAATGTGAGTAAGGGAGTAGGGTGGGGGTCTCTGCTAAACACTCCTGAGGCGCATCAGGCGTCTCAGTAGAGATATGGGATGCTGAACATTTTGGGACTCAAGGCCTTAATGTCCCGGGCCAAGAAGTTGAGTCTCCTATGAAACCCACCTGTGGATATCCTGGCAGTGCAGGAAACCCACTGTCCACAGGGAGAGGAGGAGGCATGGGAAAACATGCTCCTCCCAACAATATTGTTTTGGTTGTAACACTGTGAGGTGATAGTACACGTGATCCAAAACTTTTAATTTATCAATAAAACTTGTTCCTGGACAGCCATGTAGTAGCCGTTACCTTCTCATGGCACACCAAAGTGCACACAATAGCCAATGTGTATGCACCAAACTGTGCACTGGACTGATGAGAGTTTTTAACAGCTTTGACACAACTCCATCTTCCAGAAAACTCTTATGTCATGGTAGACATGAACTTCTGGATTAATTCAGATACTGACCAATGGCCATACACAACAGAGGTACCACAAGGGCAGGTTGAACTTCGCATACTAAAGGCCACCCTGGGACTACATGATCTGCTACCAAAAAGTCACCCCTACTACAAACCATGACACGCCTACAAGTACACAACGGTGCACTTATCTCTATGTCACAGATAGACCTAATATTTGAACCATATATCTCTTTTACAAAAGTCATATATCAAAACTATAAAAATCGAATTTTCTGACCATTGGCTAGTTTTATGTCTTACAAACCAGAGGAAACTACTACCCAAGCACTCAGGTGGTTCAGAATACGCCCAGAATGTTTAGTCGACTTGTAATTTCAATCCTGGATGGAGGAAATATCCTCAACTCAGGATTCTCAAACACCTTTCTGTTTGGACCCACTAACCACCTGTGAAAATTATAATCAACAACCTGACAAATCAAATGCACAACTTCTAGAAGATACAGGGCAGCTTCAGCCATTATCAAGCAAACCATGACAAAAATCATTTGCCTAGAAAACAATTTCCCACGCACAGGGTACAGCCCTGGATTGGGTTGCAGATGGGCGGAGGTTTCTTCTTGGCTAAACACCCTGATATGCAAACACCAACACCAAGTTGGGGTTCAATACAGAGCAAAAAACATAAAAGATGGAGAAACTTGCTTAAGCTATTTTTCCGTCAACTCCACGCCCAGAAAAATATGAAAGCTTGCACATAGGTCTGACGACTGGAAAAATCCATACCAGAAACACCTAAAAAGTCATGACCAAAGTGCACAGGTTTTATACAAATTTATATAAATCTGAACCTATCAAACCAGAAAAAATCAAAAATTCCTCACAAGCACATATATTAACACCGCAGCATAGGAGAACAATCTAATTAACCTAATATAGCGCAAGGAATTATGTGAACTAGTACGTGGTGCACCAAGAGGGAAATGCCCTGGAAAATATGGGATTCCCTATGAGTTTTATATAAAATATCTTACTAACATTTTTAGTATCCTTTTAGCTTCCATGAACAAGTGTATTATGGAAACATGCCTCCTACATGGAGGCAAAGAAGCTTACACTGTCACCTTATTCAAAAAAGGAGACAGACTAAACTTGTCCAACTGGCGCCCAATCTCCCTAACCAACACAGACACAAAAATATTCACAAAAATCATGGCCAAATGGCTAGGAGAAATTGCAACTGACGCGATATCCCCATCATAATATGGATTTGTTTTAAGAAGATCCATATGGGACAACATCCAAACAGTTGCAAATGTCTGCCATTCCAAGACCTCTGGAGCGCTTGTATTCTTAAACCAACAGAAGGCATATGAAAGGGTGAACTCTACCTATATCAGGGCCTTCCCTCATAGGTTCAAATTCCCAAATAGATACATAAACTGGTTGATGATGTTCACAGAGTCAGCCACCATGGCTGTGCGTGAAGAAGGCTCTTAACTAACCAACTCATCCCATAAAGAGGACTCAAATAAGGAGAGCCTTCAAGCCATCTACTTTACAATTATAGCTTGGATCCTCTAATCTGGAATAAAAATACATTTCTCAAGTGAATCATTGTCAAAGGCCAACCATCAGACAAAATGATAGACTTTTCTGATGACTGTGTGGGGGAATATCCAACAATCAGGATGATTGCATAATTGAGAAGGTGATACAAAATTACTCAGCCATAAGCAACGCATCACAAAACACTGAGAAAACAGAAATCATACTCCTGGGAAGTATCAGACCCATTGGAGCCATCTACCCAGGGACAACAAACTAATACAACATGAAGACTCCTCACCAGAAATAGGAGGCGAAAATCAGCAATAACCCCACTGAAACTTCCCTTCACCACCAAGCCAACAGCTGGACCTGTATGTCACTTGGGGGTATGGTTGGAAGAAGGAGGTTACGCCAACTCCACGATGGAAAATCAACTCCTAGTCAAAATAACAAACCGCATTGCCTCCTTACATGTACATCAAACAGGTCAAACAGGAAGGGTCACGGTAGCCAGCTCTATGATTCTACCAATCATATGGTTTATGGCCCATGCAATTGCTTTCTCACCGGCCTTCTTTATTACAATTCACACCCTATTACAAGGATGGCTTTGGTCCAACCATAACCCCCTGTACACCTCAAAACCCCATTTGGCTCTAGAAGGAATGGTTAATGGGGCTTACTAATTATGTAGAGCAAGTGACCCATATACTAGGATCCTGGATAGCTCAGGTGACTATCCCAGATCTTGCAAAAACACACTGGGCCAGAACAGCAAGATACAATTTCACACGTGCACTCCAATTATGAAACTCAGATCACCCAAACACATTAATCAAATATCTGGCATCCCATCCCACAGCTGCAGGACCACATGGCACTCCTGCACATTTCAAATAAATACTCTTAGCCATGAGAAGAGTGACGTGGAAGTTCCAAATATGTGGCCAAACCAGTCACCAAGGACGCCCAAGGCTAACTCACAGACAGGAAATTAATGGACAAATAATCACAGATAACATATATGCAGAAATCCGAGTACCATAGCCATGATTGATTACCTGGAACGTATAAATATACTATTCAGCCTGGAGATCTAAAGAAGAGTATGGAGATACCACATCACCTTCTACTTCAACCCAAGATAAAATCACATGTGTGGGGATGCATGAGGAGAGTATACTGCAAAAAAGAACGGTCAAATGGCTTTTTCCTCATGTACAATATGTGGTCAGTATGGAAGCCTAGCACACCGTTTGGAACAATGTACAACATCAGTGGCTTTATGGAAAGAGGTCATGCGCCTATTCCTCTAAGAAAGTGGACAACCATTCAGTCTATCTAGGAACATGTTTGCTCTAAACATGGAGTCACCTGTCCACACATAATCGGGCTTTAATAGTAGCAGTAGCTATAGGGACGATCCATAAAATATTACTGGAATTGCTTACAGGAGCAACGCCTACAATCCAAGAAACACTAAAATTATTTCCACTGCCATATATTGTAACATTTCCAACCATGGTTGTTTGGAAACATGACCTCATGTAACAGAAGGATAATCAATACATGGTTCCCATATGGTTCTTAAAGATTAACTCTTTCCTTAACTCATGCTGCAATCAAGAATAAGCCAGCAAAACACCCCTACCGTCCTAAACTTGATGATCCTGGAGACAACAATAGGGGCCTTGAACCCTCTGGGGTGTCTTTTAACTTTAAAATTTTCATTAGTCTATCCCCACTATATCAGAAGTGCTTGTCCCCTGATTGACCTTCCCCAAATAAATACAGATACAGGTGAATCAGGTGATGAAAGCACATCCAATCTGATACACTCATGCCCCAGCAGCCCATGATCAACCACCAGGTCAACTCCCCTCTTACCTATGCACTGAAGTTTTCAGCCTTATCTGAGATTCCAAGAACCTTCATTAACATGAGAGCAAAGAGTTACCCAGATTAGATTAGAATTATAAGGATGATATCAAACAAGATGAAGATGCTGCACTTTTATCATACTGGGGCAACACACATTAACATTAATATCACAAACAAATTACCTGACATCCCTATCAACTAACTCAGCTTGTGAACACTTCGTTGAGACCAAAATTTACAAGAGACAAACCAGTAGGCCTCATCATCCTCTCAATCACCCTAGACATTTGCAGCTTTTGTGGTGCTTAATAAGAATGCCTACCTATTGCCTCTGATTTTCAACCTACACAGTGTCATAGAGGGAGCCCAAGTACCCTCCACTTTCTATTTTTTCACTAGATACTACCACTTGGGCATGGCTGAAGATTTGATTGGGAAAACCACATTTACTACCTATCACACTTACCAAGTTTTTAACAATTAGCCCTGACACACACCTTATTAACTTTTATTTAGATTTATCTATCACCCTAGCTCTATTACTCAGAAATTTTAAGACAAGATTTCTGCTGACTTAACTCAAACAATTGCTTTGGGTAGGGGACAATTATGGCTGTGTTGGCGTTGTGCACCAATGCCCTGAACTGAGATAGCAAATAGCAAAGGCGATTTATGGAGTTCCTGGTCTATCATATGCTGCACGTGGAGGTTTTTCGGATTTTATCCTCCTTTCCCATTCATTTGATTTCCCTTAATTGGTGAGTTATTGTCCCCAGGTTGACCCACCTCGAATAAAATATTAAAATATTAACTCAAACAATTGCCCAAGAAATTCTACAGTATTGAGAAAAAAACCCTTATTATAATGAATAGCTCAAGAGGCTTTTCATTTCTGTAACAATAACATTAGTTACTTTGATTCAATTCAAACAATTTTTGATAATCACACAGGTGAGATGGGAGATTTCAACAAATTCTAATTAAACTTGGAAAAAGCCATATCAGACAATGGAAAAATTGGTGCGCCAAAGGGCAAGAAACGCCCTGGAGGGGGACCAGGAACCAATGCTGCCAAGAAACCACAAACTCAGGCACCACCCAGGTTTGTGAAATTTACCACAAAACAAAATTTTTACATGGATATCCAGTATACCCAATCCCTATTGAAGGTGCAGCAAAGGCTCTGACTTTTTCTAGGGGTTGATTCCTCAACTCTGTGGGGAGAAAGTGGGCGAGGCACAAGCCTCCCTCTTTCCCCATGCGGTGTATGTTACCACCCACACCATCCACCACGGCTGGATTAATATAAGCTTTGAAACCAAAAATGCAGATGCCACCACAAAAGCCTGCATCAAAGTTGTCTTCCCTAAGGGCAAACGAATTGTGTGCACTGCGCGCACCAGCTGAACAAAGCAACCACTTTGTTCATCTCTTTCAACTCACTTCCTACCGCCCTCCCCACAAGCAAATTGAGGAGGAGCTCTGATCTGGACTCCAAAGCTATAAATAAATTAAATTATTCAAATTACAGAGATTTCACCTGATGCAAACTTTGTGCACAGGAAAGGCAATTGCCAAGATCAACCTGGTCCCCAATGAGGCTGAGGACCTCACAAAAATCCCATGCACAGCGTCGCTTCACCTCCTGGATGGGGGAATGTCAGCCATTCTGCATCACACCAGAACGGCACCGCCTATCTGCAACTTCTGCACTGCATTGGGGCACAAGGAACACGCATGCCCCATGAAGGAGGGCATCTCTTGGCCCCAGAGTTCTGTGATGACGCCATGTACAATTATGAAGTACCTTTGGCAAAAAAGTTGATTCCAACCACGCCTTCCTCTATGGGAGATTATGGGCACTACAGCCTTATCAGCCCACTATCACCCAAACTATGCAAACAGGTACAGAAGGCCTGCAAGCGGAAGTGGCCAAGTCTGCATCACTTGCAGCCTCCTCCATTGACCCCAGTAATATTCAGGAGGACATAGAGGAAATCAACTGAGCCAACCAATCAGAAAAAAATGCCCAAGCTGAGGAGGCAATGGAGGAAATTAACCGAGTCACCCAATCAGAGCAGTATGCCCAAGCTAAAAATTTTCTCAACAGTTTGATTAAATCACCACGCGGTATCAATCAAGCAAACTTAGCAGAACAATTCAGCTTCACTATGGGCGAAAATTGAAACCCTATTATTCAAGTTTGAACCCTGAAACCATAGAATCCAATCAGCGCACTGCACCAAAGCACCATGAGCCATGAGCAGAAAAAGCTAATGCAAACCCTAAAAACTGCAAAACCCGCATGAAATCAACACAATATAAGGCATTGGACAGCAACTCAGAGTTAATTGGCCCAATGACACGGAGAAAGTTCAAGGCAATTAACAGTAGTTTAGGGCCAAAACTCTCTTTAACCGCTCAAAGTCACTTTTGAGCGATTTTAAATTTAAGTTTATTTATCTACAGCCTTCTGCCCAAAAACCTATTCTTTGATGTCCTTGGCTCTGCCGCCTGCCACCCCAGTGTGGGGTAGCAGTGCACCCCCACCTAGCGTTTTCCGCCCTGCAGGCAAGCGCGTTTGGACGGGTTCAAACAGCCCGCCCACTGCTTCTAACCGTTTTGTCCCCCCACGGGACTTAGCGCTCCACCTGGCGCGCGTCCACCCTTCTCGCCCCCATCCTCTCGCCCCCCTCGCTCTGCTATCCGCTATTGCCTCAGAGTGGACTATGGGCGTTTGTTCCCATATGCCAATAAGGCATTATTGACCTAGCCACTACAGCCTTTGCGCCAGCTGGCTTTATAGACTTCCGCCCTTTTAAGGGCTACTTTGACGTTGGGTTCCAATCTGAGGAGGATGCTGAAGCGGCAGCACAAATTCCTCTAATTTATAAAAAAAACCCCATTCCCACAACCCGTACTCGCCTCCCCTCAGACACCACGCTAGTGGTATCCTTTGCAAATCTCCCATCCCACCTTCCACCCCAGGTTTTGTATGACCAGTTGGTCGCGGGGCTCATGGCTTATGGCACTCAGCCCAACCTCATCTTTGCCATTCCATCTGGTGTAGAACGCCTTGCTGCTCCTCGTGCAACAGCCACCATCATACCACCACCCTACCATAGCCCAACAAATCCCACCCCGCGCTAGTGTGGCTGCAGCGCCAGATCATTTCTTTTGGGCTCGGGTCAATAATGGTAGGCAGATTTGTTCCTGCTTTGGCATCGACCATGCAAAAAGAGTGTGCCCTAAGGCCAAATCCGCTGATGCAACTTCTGAGCCCCCTCTGATGTTCAGTATGGGGCACTTTGCTGCCCCCTCCCACCCTCCAATCTCGTTCAGTGGGCCCACATGGAAAATCAGCCCCACCCAAAACCTCCATCCTCACTCTCCCACCTAAATCTAAGCCAGCCAATCAGAGCAATGCTTGGACCAACATTCACACCCAAGCAGCTGCCCATTCGCCCAATCCTACCCACATAAATTTAAATGCCACTATTCCAGCGAACCAAAATCCATGGGATCTATTGGCTGAAACTGACGAATCAGGTAATATCCTCATTAGTAAGCATACAGGTCAAACCTCTCTGCCATGGCGATTATGGTTGGGCAGAATTTTTCCTTCCCGACTTCGATGAAACCCCTACCCCTCGCCATTTCGCTCCTCTACCCAATACAGCCCCCTTCTAAAGTGACCACCAGCTCGCCTTAGCTGCGGTGGCCTCTCCTCATTGCCCAAAACTACGCACCGCGGTGGCCCAGTCAGTGGCTCAGCTCCAGCATGGCCTGCCCACCATCTTCTTCCCCCTCGACTTCCCTGAATCCCTGCAGTGGCATCTCAAAACTATTTGATGATGCTGAAATCGCTGTTATGAATGTCGCAACGCTTGCTTCATTCAACCCCTCAGCCAAAATCACCTGCCACAGTATCTCCCTTTTCACCCAACTTCCTGAAGCCTGCAAAGAAGCTTAAGTTCTCCTCGCAGCTTTTGTTGAAACACTTTCCCATCATTATCTTGATGCAGAAGTGGAAAACTCCTACTACGCTGACCTCAGCCCCCACTATGCAGATGCCCCAACGCCCTGGCTCTCTGCTCTGATCCGGTACTGTAACCAACACCCCTTGATCGAGGTGGGTCTTTCTGAAACCAACCCCCGACCCCTCCTCACCCTCTGCCATGGTGGGTTAAGCAGTTTCTGCTTCCCACCTGGTTAGTAGTTTGTTTTGCCGTTTTGAGTGTTGTGATCGGTACTGTCTGTCCCCCTGGTCAGCATACCTCGAATAAATCTAACAGTAGTTTAGGGCCGGATGGCCCTCCCAACTGCTCCTAAGGTGCCACGGGCACCTTCAGTGTCAACAGGGATGCTAAACATCATGGGAGCAAGGGCTCATGCGTCCCAAGCCAATAAGCTTAATTTTCTGCAAAAACCCCATATAGATATCTTGACCATCCAAGAAACTCACTGTCTACAGGGTGAAGAGGGATCCTGGTCAGCTAGGGTCTCACCATCCCAATCAGTATGGACGTCCCACTGTGGGGTGGTTATCTGAAATAACAAAAAATTAAAAATCACCAACTCCTCTTTATATCTGTACAGCTGCATCCTGGTAGCAACGATTACAAACCAAGAGGACACAATTTTGATAGAATGCATCTGTGTGCTGTGCACCGCAGCTGAGAGGAAACAATTCCTTGAAACCATCCCAACATTCACCCTCCCACCAGATTCCATCATGTTGGACGACTTCAACTGCTAGGATAACCCCAACATGGACTGATGGCCTAAACCAGGGGATACCCACTGAGGCGCATCGAGTTCTGTGCATTTAAAGCATCCCTTAACCTACACGACACCCTCCCCCTGGGTCACCACTCCTTCCCCACATGACCCGCCTCAACATACATGAGGGTACACTCATCTCAATGAGCCGCATTAACTACATCATCGCATTGAAACTTACCATTCAAACATCTCCAACTTCACAATAAAAAAGATTAATTTCTCCAACCACTGACTAGTTTCAGTGCTGCTCTCACCAGCCTGAACTCCCACACAGGCGTCAACCTGAAAGAAGCTACACCTGGAAAAGATAAAATTGCCAAAAATATCCGACTAGGTCAAACATGAGGCCATGGACTCAGATTTTCAACCCCATTTTCATCAGATCCCATCAAAACCTGGGTAAATTTCAAATTAAAAGAATAAATAAAACTTGCCACCTTGCATCGCATAAGTACACCGCTGGTCACAGCCTCAATCCTGGCACCTTGGCGGAACTGGACCAAATCAAGTTCAATACCCCAAAGTCTGGCTATAGCCCCAACTGGGGCACAAATGGGCGGAAAATCCGCCCTCTTAAACGCCCTCATCTTTGAAAAGCACCACAGAATCAAAGTATCGAGAAAAGGTAAGTTCCTAAGAGAAATCAAAAACTTCTTGACGTATTTATTCCACCGTTTCCACTCCCAAGGCAACCAGCCCACATGCACACAGGTCTGCAAAGCTAATGGCACCATGGCAACTGATCCAGTGGAGGTCAAGGTGGAAGTACACCGTTACTACACCAAACTATATCATGACATCCCTTCAACCCCCCCAAAAATTGAAAATTTTATACACACCGCTAGAATACAAAGCACACCACTGGAATATAACCTCCTAAACCTAATAACGAAGGAGGAACTTAGGGACACAGTCTGTGATGCACCTCATAGGAAACTCCCAGAGCCAGATGGGATACACTACGAATTCTACAAATAATACTTCAAGCAAATTGCCCCCCTCCTCTTCTCATCAATGAACCAGTGCCTGCTGGAGACACACCTCCTTCCTGGTGGCCAATACTTCTATGCCATAACCTTGTTTAATAAGGGCGACAAACTGGACCTAGCTAATTGACATCCAATCGCTCTTTAACACTGATACAAAAAAACTCGCAAAAATTTTGCAACCAGATTATGCACAATAGCCTCCAAAGTCTTTTCACCCAATCAGTTTGGGTTCATACCAGGGCTTTCAATATGGACAAACATACACTCCGTCGCCAAAATATGCCAGTACAAAGCAACTGGCGCCCTGGTATTTCTTGACCAAGAAAAAGCATATATCCACGTTAGTTGGCCATATCTGAAGGAATGTCTAAGTGCCTTCAAACTCCCAACCCAGATTCATAAACAGGGAGATGCTCCTCACAGAGTCCGCATCTATGGCTTTAAGCAGCCCTGGCTTCCTAACTACCAAGATCAAACCACGCAGAGGGCTCAAAAAGGGGACCCCCTCAGCCCTCTGCTTTATAACATCAGTTTTGATCCACTCCTTTGCATCGTAGACTCACGCCTCATGGGTATAACTGCACAAGGTCAGCCAACAATCAAGATACTATCCTTTTCAGATGACTGGGTAACTGGTATAGCTAACAACAATGATGCCTTCCATATGGAATGCACACTAAAAGAATATTCCACTGTGAGAAACATGTCGCTCAACAAAAGGAAAACGGAAATAATCCTCTTAGGCAAGTACACTAACAACTGGGCCTCAACACCAAAACCTCACAGCCCCCATCAAGGAACAACCCTCTAATCCTTCCCTTTGCATCACCTCCCACAACCAACCCTGTCCGCAACTGTGGGATATGACTGGAGACAGGGGGTACGCCAATGAGACGATGGAGAACAATCTACTGCAGCAGATGTTCAACCGTGCCGCCTCCCTTAAGGAAGATCCCCAGGACTAATTGGGTGGGTAACAGTTGCCCTCTCACTTATCATCCCAATGTTTTGGCTCCCCGCATGTGCAATCTCCTTCTCACCTACATTCATATCCTCAGTCCGCATACTTATCCAGGGATGGTTGTGGCCTGGGTCCCAGCCACCTGTATGGGTGGAAACACTCTTTGGCCCACGCTCTAGCGGAGGCATGGGCCTAATATACTCTGAGGACCTTGCCAACCGTATACTGGCACCTGGATAAAGGAAGTCTAAGCCCTAGACCTCCCACAACAACAAAGGTCCAGAGCGGCGAGGGCCAACTTTGCACAGGAGCTCAAACTATCCAGCTCACAAAAACCGTCCAGCCTTTTCACATATCTTGAAAACCGCCCCAATGCAGTGGGTCCTCATGGAACTCCCCTACACTTCAAACCCTCCTCCGCACCATTTGGCACATGGGGTGGTCTGTCACACTTACAGGCACTAGGAAGGGAAGGGGAAGGCTCAGAGCCCACTTTACACTAAAGAAACCTCTAGGACCACCCCCAGAGGTCTTCACACGATGTGGCCCCAAACATTGCAAGAATTGACTAACTGGATGCTTTAGACTTCCCATATGATCTCACAACACAGAAGGCATTATGGAGGCTAACACATCATCCGCTCTTCCAGCCAAGGGTAAGAGCTAAAACGTGGAGTATCTCATAAGAACTACAGAACACAGATCGCTCAAACTCTCTTTATGCAGAATGCGCAGTGTAAAGAGGGGATGGAACCTGACACCATTACCTTGAAGCATGCCCCCCATCTAGAGCCATATGGCAGAAAGTTGCGCACTTGCTAAGAATCCAAAATAATTAGGAGTTGTCAATCTCCAGAAGTCACCTTGCACTCCAACTTAAATCCCCAATACCATCTACACTCCCCTCCCTGATTCACCATTACAATGTGGACAATCTGCACCATAGCACTGGATGCTTTCAAGGGAAACATAACCACCATCTGTGGGACAACCAGCAGATTTCACCTACCCATACTGGAACAATTTCAAGCCAGGCTATATGGATACAGGAGGCTGAATCAACAACTTGTTGAATCATGGTTCCCAGTCTGGTTTCTGCATAAGGACCCTTTCCTCCACACCTGCTCCATAATAGGAGAAATCTCTTCAGTGTAAGGCACTCAACCCCCCTATACCTGG